>CM039124.1:35787628-36089040 GCA_022036555.1 Microstegium vimineum | reverse complement strand
GATGAGGTCCTTGGCATTCCTCACGGTGTGTTGGAGGAATGCCCCTCCAGCGGCAGCATCAAGGTGACTACGGGCCATGCTAGACAACCCGTGGTAGAATCCTTGAATCAGGAGCCAATCTTCTATCCCATGATGAGGACATGCACGAATGTACTCCTGGAGACGTCCCCATGTTTCGGGAATCGTCTCATCAGATTGTTGTTGGAAGCTCGAAATCTTTCCACGAAGGGCATTGGTTTTGCCCGTCGGGAAGAACTTCTTGAGGAATGCGTTGGCACAACCTCTCCCATGTGGTGACTTCTTCTTTGTGGCCGTAGAACCATTGCTTCTCCTTTCCCAATAACGAGAATGGGAAGAGGCGAAGACGAATAGCGTCAGGCGTCACTCCTTTGATGGTAAACGTGCCACACACCTACGTGAAGTGTTGTAGATGAGCATTGACATCCTCATGGGGCTTCCCACAAAATGGATTGGCTTGCACCATATGGATCAAGGCGGGCTTCAGCTCGAAGGTGGCATCCCCGATGTTGACCTCGGGACCCTAAGCTACGTGGGTAGCGGACGGAGCCGAGAAGTCAGAGATTGCCTTCTGGGCCATAGCTTCCTTGAGTGGTGGTGCGGAGCCTCCTTCCTCGAATGGATTCAAGGTCGAGATGAACCTCTAAGGTGGAACTTGACGACGTCTAGTTCTCCTCAACAACTGCTCAGGATCTTCTAAATAATTTCCCGGCAGTTGAAAACCGCTCATACATTGTCTGGCTTCACATGAAAGGAAGACACGGACATGGGTAAGCCCCTATAACTACTAGATAACTAAGTTAACGAGAATCTCTGGATTCAATCTAACTAAAATTTCTAGGCTATGCTTTCCCCGGCAACGGCATCAGAAATGCTTGTTGGTATTTCTTATGACTATTGGATAAATCTGCAAGCGCATAGATTATACCGTTGTAGCACTTCACCTAGGAGTATTCCAATGTATCATAATTTATATTTTCCCAAGGGAAAGCGGAGCTAGAAATGATAATTAGAGAGAGATCCGAGAGAGAGAGAGCCTCGACTTAGTACCAACTAGTATAGGGGGGGTAAACGATATATGTGATAGGAAGGGTGATGGAAGAATAAGCCAAGGTAAAAGATAACTTAGAGATAACTAGATAGTATAGCTAGGTGGGAGGACAACGAGAGAGTATAGGGACTCCTATGTAATTCACTCTACTTCAATACACTTAGCCAATTAATTAGTCTAAACACTATAGTTTGTCTCCTCAATACAAGTATGCTAGGCGAGAGGATAGATCAGTAGGAGGGCAAAACTCCTACCAGACCGTGCTCTCTTTTTACGGGGGCCTTACCTTTTAAGAACTTGCCTAAGAACACGTGGTGGAATACAAAGACTAGACAAGGCTGTCACTCTCTTGCTAGCTATCACAAACAATCCGTGCAACAAGCGGTAACCAAGGATAAGATAATGTATAAGCACCACGCTTAAACACAGCATACTACTTTGACTATGATCTATAATCAAAGCACCCTATGACAGGCAATGATCGCATACGAGAAAGGCCACAAGGATCACAAACTATTGATGTAAAGGCTAGTAATAAGCACAAGTATATAACAAGACTATAACTAGTATAGTAATGCTCAAAGTAAAGACTAAGTAAAGTATAGGAAAAGTAATATATTGAATAAGCTAAAGTCTTACAAAGAAGGAAAGATACAAGAGTTATACCAGACTTTCTAGAAGGCGACTCCGGAAATCCCGAGTGCAGCTCGACTCAACTCTAACTCCCACTCTAGACTAACTACTAGAACAATCTAAGGAATAGAGCTTGTAGGATTCTTCACCATGTATGAAGAGGGGGGTATGAGCCTCTATTTATAGTGGGAGGTGGAGTAGGGGATACTCCATCGCCACATCATCGATCCAGGAGGCTTCAATTCTCCACCTTTGGATCCAACCGCCTCTAAACCGACTTAGAGTGGATGGTCTTGATCTTCAACATGTGGTAATTGAGTGAGGCGGTTACTAGGTGCTGCACCGACCTAGGGGGAGATCGGCCAACCCCCCCTATGGCCTGTGGGCCCTGCATTAGTCTTCTAGAACATGTCCCACTGGTGAGGGACCAAGTAGGGGGGTTGGATCCCCTAGTAGGAGGTCGGCCGACCCCCTATAGTGGTCTGGGCCCACCTCGACCTTCCAGAAGGTGTCCCCACTTGTCATCTGGCTAGGTTGGTTCTTCTGAGTTGTTTTGTCATGCTGATCTTCTTGATGTGGGCCCATGGATCCATGTGAGTTGCATGTGAGCCGTTGGGAGAAAGCACAATGTGATCTGAGGGTTGAGATTCACTCAGGGGTGCTTCTCTTGGATCATGGCCAGAGGGGAGAGTTGGTGGGCCCTATAGGAGGTCGACCAACCCCCTATGTGGGTCCCACTGGCTCTCCTTTGCTCCATTTGTTCAATCCTATAGTCACATACTTCATGGACATGTGAAACTTGTTATTTTATAAAAAATGCTCATGATGTGATTGTTTATCTTTGATCCTGAGGTTGTTGACAGAATTTTAGTTATATAAGAGTGTATCATTCTTGGTGCCAACAGTTGGCATGAGTCGTGACGAGTTGGCGACGAGGAGCGACGAGGTCAGTGTGAGCCGTGACGAGTCGGCGACGAGGAGCGACGAGGTCGGCGAGAGCCGTGACGAGTCGACGACAAGGAGCGATGAGGTTGGCGTGAGCCTTGACGAGTTGACGATGAGGAGCGAAAAGATCGGAGTGAGCCGTGATGAGTCGGTGACGAGGAGCGACGAGGTCGGCGAGAGTCGTGGCAAGTCAGTGACGAGGAGCGACGAGGTCGGCGTGAGCCGTGACAAGTCGGCGACAAGGAGCAACGGGGTCAGTGAGGGCCATGACTTGTCGGTGATGAGGGTCGACGAGGTCGGCGAGGGCCGTGACGAGTCGATGACGAGGCCAGTCCCCGAGACTGTAGTCAGCCCGAGTTTATCCTTTCCTTCATAGCGCAAAGGGCAGACGCTTATGCACGCATAGAGAGGTCGGGCATCAGTTGGGGGAACCGCCGGCCATTCATAGAGCAGAGGGAGGATGCTCGCGCACGCATATGATGGAACCAATAGTCTTGGCTCTGAGGTTCTTCAGCATCAGCCAGGCTGCTTGGAGAGGTCGGCAAATGTTCCGAGAACGTGTATACATGCACTGGGTGTGTATCTTTTAGAGACCTCAGCCCAAGCTTATCCCTTCCTTTCTAGCGCAGAGGGCAGACGCTCGTGCACGCGTAGAGAGGTTGGGCGTCGCTCAAGAGGGTTGCCGACTGTTCATAGAACAGAGGGAGGATGCTCGTGCACGCGTATGGAAGGACCGATAGTCCCATCTCTGGGCCTCCTTAGCTCTAGCCAGGCTGTTTGGAGAGGTTGGCGAATGTTTGGAGAGGTCGATGAATCGTTTAGAGAGGTCGGCGAGGTCATCGATGAGGGACGTCGACGAGGTCGGCGGCGAGGGTCGTCAATGAGGGCGGTGAAAGGTCCCTATGTGATTTTGGTAATTGAATGACAACTTAGGTGAACTAATATGTGCTTGAGTGATATACATAGGAGATTAGTTCACATGTGATTGTGTGATGAAGAAGCTTATTGCACATGAGACATGACATGAAGTCATGTGACCAAGGTGGAGAAGATCAAGATGAGGCTTGACTTGATGGACCGGTTGCAAGTGTGAAGGGCAAGTGAGTGATGCTTGGCGCCGATGGACCGATGCAACGATGAAGAGCAAGTGAGGTCAAGATCGATGAACCAATACGGTTATGTGATGATATGAAGTGGATCATATCATTTGGTGATAGGTTGGCGCATGTGTTGCATCAACATTGGAGAAGGATATAGAATGGAATGCGCAAGGCAAAGGTATAAATGCAGGGCATTTCATTTCACCGGTCATAGGTGTGTAGAGAAGTATATGATCAGGTTTAGGATAGATGGTCGTACTATCAAGAGGGGCAAACTTGTTTGCATATCGGTCATCTAGTGCCACATGAGCGATCTAACATTGAGATGCATTAGGATCGAGTGGAGTGGTGAGAGCAAGTGAAAATGCTTTGAAAATGATTGTGAAAATGCTAACACACATGCACAAGGTGGTGAACACGTTTGTGTTAGCACTTGAAAAGCAAAGGAGAAAGAGGCAGCTCGGTTTGGCTCAAGAGCGAGCTCCGGGCGGTGGTACGGACGCTGGGGTGAGCTAAGTCCGGACTAAGGCGTGCGCGTCCGAAAGCTAACCCTAGGCGTGCCTCTTCGGGAACAGTGAGTCCGGACGCTGTTGTTGGTCCGGATGGGGGCTCCAGACAAGTGTTCGGAGGTTTGGCACTCTCTGTTGCTCTCGGTGTGAAGGTTCGGACGCCAAACCTTGTCCGGACGGTGGACTCCGGACAAGCGTCCGTAGGTTGGGAGCTCTCTGAACTCCCTTGGTGTTGAGTTCAGACGCTCAGTTTTGGTCCAGAGTGCAGTCCGGACGTACATCCGGAAACACATGGTAGTGTGAAGCGAGTGCACCAACGGGGAGATTCAAACGGCTAGGTGGTCCGGACGCACGGGCATTGGTTCGGACACCCCGAGCAGCAGCGTCCGGGGGTGCGTCCGGACACGGGGACAGTGGGCAAAACGGCTAGTTTCGTGGAGTGATTTATAAATAGCCATTGGCCGGCCCTTGACTTGTTGCGAAGCACCCTTGAGCCTTTGTGGCTTGTGTTGGTGTGCTTGGGAGCCCTCTAACTCACACATACTTGATAGTGTTCATCCGATTATGTGAGAGAGTGATTCTAGTGCGTTGCATTACGAGTTTGCATCGAGTGGCACTAGGTGATCGTCTTGCAAGCCGGTGGTGCTTGTTACTCTTGGAGGTTGCCATCTCCTAGAAAACTTGGTGGCTGTGGCTCCGTCGAAGCCCGCAAGGAGATTGTGCGGCGCTCTGGAGAAGAGCTTGTGAGGGGTGTTGTGCTCGCCCCGCGGGAGATCGCGAAGAGCAACTCTAGTTGAGCGTGTCATTGAGTTACCCTCCTTTGTGGGTAGATTCTTGCGGCACCCAAGTGTTGGGCTAGGCTTTTGAATTCCTATTAGCCACCGAATCACCAAGTGTGTGGTCGACAAAATGGGGACTAGCTTGGTGGCGACCAAGTGAACCTCGGGAGAAAAATCACCGTGTCAACCTTGTATACATCTTCTCGGTGGTTTGCATTCTCCAAATCACTAGCTTGTATTTAGAGCAACTCCAGCCCAGCATGCAAATTGAGTCCCTATTTTATTCATTTGAATGCTGACCTGAATACAATAGGGGCCTAAAATGGACTCCAACTCCAGTCCAAGACCCTATTCCAGCCCAAGAAACCAGCAGCCGGTGCCCCCGCCCGCGCGCCGCTGCTCCCCGCCCACGCGCAGCCAGCAACGGCGCCCCTCCCGTGCGCCGCCTGCTCCTCGTCGCGCGAACCCGCCTCGACGTCGACTGCCCGCCGCACGACGCCCTCGCGTTGCGCCGTCCCGGCCGCGTCCCTCGGTGGAGAAGACCTGTTCCATCTTCGTGCGCCTCTTGCCGGAGCCCGGCCAAGGAGTAGCCAAGCTCCACGACCTCCGCTCTGTCCTCGACGTCTGGAGAAACTACCCGAGACCCGACGAGCCTCTTTCAGTTACTGACAAAGTTGTACTGTGTTGTACCGTGTTTCCAAGAAGCACAAAGTTGTTCTCTTTTTTTCATGAAAATAAATGAAACATAAACTTAGCAACATGGTTGTAGTGTGTTGTACGCATGGCTACTATAATTTTCTGAAATCACACAACAACATTTTAGAACTGAATATAGACAGTGCTCTGCTTTCTTGTGCAACCAAAAAGTTCAGTTCTTATATCACAGAGAAATCAGGGTCATAAAGAGACTGGTTTTTTATAGACAGTGCTCTGCTCTCATGTATGCTGTTATATGTTGATTTTTTTTTATGAAGAGGGAAGGGATACTACGGGTCCTTGAAATTTGAATCCTGATGGCTGAGATTGTCAGCTCTTCACTTGTCCATGAGACAGTTGGCCAAATCCTATCCAATCTGGTTTAGAAATATGAGGACAAAGAGGAATCAAGTGCCAATAAATCCTATGGCAGTTACCTTACTCAGAAAAGACCATGGCAGTGTCTCTATATTACAATTTCATTCTTGATAAATCCTAATGGAGTTAAAATGGGATCATAATTCATAGGTCATACATACCTGAGAATGTTTCATGTTGGTTCATGAAACATTCTGGGATATGAAGATGTTGCAATGCATTCTGATCAGCTTGGCTGCATTAGCTTTATTTACTAATCAGCTTGATTTACTGATCAGTACCTCCGCTAGTGTAAGAGAAAAAAATGTCCCAACATTGGTAGTTGAGATGAAATTTATTGTACAGAAATGACTATGGTATTCCTAAAATATTAACCAAGATCAGCAGGTTAACTTTCAGGATGGGGAATGATTCTTCCAATTACAGAATGGGGAGACACATATGGAATAGCAAATGTACCATTGCGTCAACCTTCCTTGCCATTGCCCACTAGTCTGACAAGGTTACACTCCATCATATCAGAGATGCACTTCAGTAGTGGTAGAAGTGGAAATTCCATTTACAAGAGCTTCCAAAGAGATAATTTGCCTGACAACTCTTATCAGGCATCAGTTTCAAAAATTTCAGAAAATGTAAATCATTTGAGTGATCAGGTATCCCATATCTTCAAGGAGTACAATAAATAGTTTCTTTCGAAAGAGTAGTAAAATATCAGTTAAAAGAAACTAATGTGTTTTGTAAACAACTTGTGCTAAGCAGGATAGTGTCTGAACTGGAACAAGAGATGTCCAGCAAGACAGTGTCTGAACTGGAACCATGTGATCCAGAAAATAATTGCACTTTTAAGTTTGTCATTGCAAGTTTGGAACAACTCAAACACTGATGTATATCCTTGGTAAGTCAAAGTACTAATGTGCAGATATGTAAACAAATGCAGAGACATAGCCAAGCTGGTTATTTTCAGAACTGAATGTCTGAACTTTCTGAACAAGCAAACTATCTGATCCATAATGCAGATGTACTTATCTCTAGTTTTTTTGGCATGTATTTGATTCTCTCTATTGGTAGCCTCCTTTTATGCTAATCCCTATCGAAATCTGACAATATGGAAGATCTTTTATCAGAGTTTGCGCCAAGGGAAATTTAAAAAAAATCCCTTACAGCACCCATGGCAAATAACTGATGATGAGGAGGAGGAGCTTTTATCTCTAGTTTCTGTGTCGGATCATTGGCCACACCGACCATCTTGTACCAACTAATTGTTAGCAAAGGTGAGACTCAGAATTGTGTGCTAGGGCTGAATTGCCTCTAGGCTTTGCTCCCCTTTATATACACTAGAGCTCAATAGAGCTTCTTGAGATACAAGTTTGTTTTAGAGCAAATATTCCTAATGCTGTAAAGTAAAGCTAGCCTAAAGCATAAAGTAACTATCTAGAACTGAAAGTAGAGACTAACAACTAAAGTGCTCTAACAGCCAAGGCTTAACCATCACTAATAACTAATGAGGAGGAGGAGCTCCAGTGAATGGAAGCAGCTACAGCTGCTCATAGCCTCAATCTACAAGCAAACTGCCAAAATAGTGAGTGCCGAATATTTAGCAAGTTAAAGACTGCTACTGGATGAGTCCTGTTGTCAGGCTCCCGACTTTCAAACACTAACTTGCATTCTCAAAGAACTCACCTGCCTTGTTGAAGCACTGCACTGTTATTGACTTACCTTGGTGATTTTTTTAAAGATCTGTGTATTTCTAAGTCCATTTATTCAGTCTAAACAAAGGATGGCATATGCTGCAATTTTTAAGCTTTCAAAGCATGTCAGTAATAATTTCCAAAACTAGAAGTCATACAGTATCTGATTATTTTCAACAGCATGTCAGTAATAATTTCCAAAAGTGGAAGTCATGGAAGTCATGCAGTATCTGATTAATTTCCAAAACTGGAAGACTGCTCTGAACTAAACTGATGATGTTCATACTGAGGCCAAGATGTATACCATAGTTGCTATCTACTGCCAATTGGATGATGTTCATACTGAGGCCAAGATGTATACCATAGTTGCTATCTACTGCCAATTGGTACTGCCAATTGGCGACAGGGTGATCAAGATTTTTGTTTAACTGAGCTAAACAAAACTCAATTAAGTCAGGGACAACATAAGAGTGGCACAAAGTACAAGTGCAACTCTACTGTAATATTAGAGTTGTGACTGCCATTACAATCAGGGAAGCTTATATGCAAGGCATACAAGTTTGAATCGTTAAATGCTATGGGATTATATCTTTGTTTGTTTAAAAGGATCCAAGCTGCCTCAAAGACCCAAAACAAAGAGCCAAGGTCATCCAGAGACCTGCAATGTTCAGAGCGTTGCTACTGTCAAATTTGGAAAAAACATAAACACCATCTTGTTTCAGTGAAGCCAAATTCAGACAATGCACAAGTTCAGTGAAGCCAAATTTGTGCAAGGCGTCTTCAGTTTCTCGCCTCAACTTTGGGTTTGAAGGAAACCTCAAACACGACATTTCCAAATATAATAATATGACAAAATAGCCCTCAAGAACTCAGACGGGTTCCAAACAAAGGATGGGATGTTCTTTACAAGCTCAACAATACAACAGTACAATTAGCCAACAAACAACCTTTTATGACAAACATCTTACATGAATAATCATTGTTCACACTCACGTCCCAAAGCTCACAACCTAAATAATTCAGTCCATTCTCGACGCGATTATAAGGGTATAACAGGCTCTATAACTATTGTTTGTTTTCGCCAAGTAAACCCCCAACCACTATTCATCTCATACATCTGACTGGAGCAAGTCACTGATAAGAGCATGACTCCATCAAGAGCAGCTGATCTGATTAACGGTTAGCACCAGTCTTTGCACTTGCCTGTCATGCTTGTGTCCTGTTGTTCTCTGCGGCTCTCACTTGCTGGAAGTATGGGTGTGCCTGCAAGAATATAAAAGTATCCATTATAAGAAGAAAATAAGACAAAGCATCACAATCTACACCTCCAACTATGAGTTAAACTTTCAGCATGAACAAAACCCATACCTTTACTGACTTGGACAAGGAGCTAAGTGATGATGTTCTAAATCAGTTAGCTATAGAGGATACTTATCTATCAATGCCAAGTGATGGTTTTTTTCTTCAGTTCAGTTCAGAACCAAATGCAGAACCAAACTCAGTTCAGTTCAGAACCAAACCAAACTCAATTCTTCAGTTCAGTTCAGAACCAAACTCTAAAAAGGGACTTGGAGTTGTCCTCTGAAACTCTCCAAGCAATGCAACAGCTCCCCCTGAGGCCAGCCCCAACGCGCCACCCTGGCTATTAGCCTCATGCTCCACGTCTGCTCTCAACCTCCAGGTCAGTTCGATTGATGGCTTCGCAGAGGGACAAAGGTTCCTGCAGAAGAACTGGGTGCTCAATCTGACAAAAGTGTGAAGCCATCACTCGAATAGCGTTGTGAACATACTACCTGTTGGCTTGTGACGTGAATCCGCAGAAGGCAAAGGAGAAGGACTACAAAAGTATGACAAAGTTAAAGTTGTTTTTTTGTTTCGAGTGTTGGCCAACGATGGGACTAATGTGGTCTGTGCCTACGTGCTACGTTACTTTAAGACGGAGCATACAGTATCATATGCATGCGTTGGGCATGGCCTGATGAGTTTTCTAAGAAGGGAGCAATTACCTTCCTTGCTGTCTGACAAAAAAATAACGCACGCGAAGAAGGACCGCGCGGAACGCATCGGCGCACCGCGGCGCCACTACCCCGTGGTGGCGTCCAGGACGTGCACGTCGGCCACGGGCTCGAAGGTGCGCGGAGGGACTGGAAGCTGGATCCATGTCGCAGCTATAGAGAGACCCGGAGAGGGAAGAGAACCGCCACAGAGCCTACCTACCTCCGAGAGTGCCGAGGGAGCCGGAGGCACAGAAGAGAAGAGCCGTGACGAGGGAACCAGGGGAGAGAAGAAGAGCCGCCGTGCATCCGGAGGGAGTGTCATACACATGCCTTGGGATCGTGCTGACAGGTGGGACAGTCTATCACATACCCTCTGTATTAGAATGTCATGTGAGGCCAATCTTTGGGAAAGAGAAGAGCTACAAAAGGGATCAGACAGTAGAGGAGAAACATCGAACAAATTATTTATTAAGAAGAGAATACTCGGCAAGGAGCAGTCTGTTTCACGTTGCCGGATCGATCTCGCCGGCGGCCAGGGGTGTGACAGTTGGCCTTCCTCGGCGTGGGTGGTGGGTTGCGTCCGCTCCTGCTCCAACGCTGGTTATCGACTCTTCTTCATCCGGATCAGTGGCGGCGCGAACTGGTGCGGCGGCAGCGGATCTCCCGATTCGGTGCACCGGCTCCATCGATCCGTCGCGGGTTGACTGCGGAAGACACTACGGCTTCTCCACTCCGGGCGGCGCTCCAGCGGCACTTGGCTTGGGCTCCGTTTCGTTCGGCGGCGACTCCATCAAGCGCGTGTTGCAGCGGCTCCTTCCGGCGGCGCATTCTTTGGTCGACGCGGTGACTTCTGTCCATCGATCCAGCGCGACTTGACTGCAAGAGACGCGACAATTTATCCAATCAGCTAGTCCCTTTCTACCGAAGGTATTCATCTGTGCGGTGGGTGGGGAATCGGGCGGAGTAAGGCGGCGGTGGACCACTTCGTTCGAGGATTCCGGTTTTGCGATCTGCGGAGTTGGTGGTGTTTGGTGGCGGTGTCCAGAAACATTCTTGGTCCAGGTTGTGGAGGCGCAGCGCAAGCGTGGTGGCGTTGGTGGGCTGCTTCTGCTACCAATTTGACTCTTTCAAGTGGCACACGGGCTAGGCGACGGAGGCAAAGATTTCTGGCTCTTCAGCAACAGAGCATCTCTTGGGGAGGCGTTGGACGTGATGGTGCTGCTTCATCCAGCAAGGAACACCTCCACAACCTTCTCGAGGGTGGGCCTGATCTGCAACCATGAAGATATGGTGGTGGGGCGCTCTGATCTGCTACAGTCACCAGGTGAGATGATGTTGGGCAATGAAGGTGTTGATTTATTGCTACGGAGGCATGCTGCCCACAACATGTTTGATGAAATGTCTGCTCCGAAGGTGATCTGGGATGAGGAAGAGCAACACATGTTCGAACATCATGGTTTACTGAAGCAGCTAACTCGAGGCAGTAATTACTTTGTTGGTGAGGAGCAGAAGCCGAATGCAGAAGCACCCACATATGACGTTCTCACTCATGTCAGTGGGTCTTCCTGTCTCTTGGAGCTTGACATTGAATCAGTGCCTGAGTTTGATGAAATACATCTTGAGGATAACCATGCAACAATTCCTGAGTCAGTTCAGTTCATGGAATCAGTGACGTCCAAGGGAGATGCACAAGAGGTGTTTGATGGAACGCGTACTGATGTGATCTGGGATATGGAAGTGCAACACAACCCTTACTCACACGGATTATTGCCACAATTAGTTGATGACCAGGTGTACTTGGATGTAGAGGCCATGATGTCAGTTACCGACAACATCATTTCGGTAGCTCATGGCTCATCATCATTCCTAGAGTATAACCAGGCTAACACAGACCAAATGGCCGATGAAATTCCTAAGGAGGTCGTGTGGGATGAGGAGCGTCTGTACAGCTTGGATCCATGTGGTGATTATTTGCAGCAAGACTCACTGTACAGGGAGTATTGGTTTGGTAAGGACAAGCCAATGCCTGAGGCAACCATCGATAATGAGCTCAACCATGACAGAGACACTCATTTTCTCTTGGCCCTTCATATGGATCATGTGGATGAGATGTCAGCCAGTCCAGCCAGCCTGGGCATGAATCGGGACTTGCCATCTGTATGTGAGACACATGGCATGTTATTACAGCAATTGGCATGGGACAGGAAGCACTTCGATTATGAAATGAGAAACTCTATTGTTGAGATTGTCCTGGAAGATGTGCTCTTTGATGTCAGTGATCCAGTTTGCATCTCTGAGTTATTCATCGATTCTCATCTGATGTCGCTGAAGTACAAAAAAGCATACATTCCTTTCAGCCAATGGGATCCTGGAATTTGGCAGAAAGGTACTACATCAGCATATGAGATATATAGAATGTTTCAGAGACAATGGGATCCAGGTATCCTTAAATGGCTCAGGATTCTTTTTGAGCTGCAGTCATGGAATGGAGAGGATCTGAATGAACAAGGCAAGGTTCCTGTAAGTGCCATTTTCAATGTATTGGTTGCTGGTCAGGAGTTGAATTTTGGCAATGTGACCTTGGTCATTTATGAAGGATGGCAAGGAGCAATAGGTCTGCAGGTTATTTTTGCAGAATTACAACCTTGGTGCCACAGTGTTTTTATCTCCACAAAAGTAGGAACAATATGCTACAGATATATTTCTGATGTGTTACAGTCATGGAGACTGAATGGTTTTAATCCAGTCAGCTGTGAGCTCAACAGGCAACTTATACTTATTGCTACTATCTTGCATTTCTATTATAAAGCTTCCAAGTCTGTATCTTTTACTGGTACTTATCAGATGTACAAGAACACATGCATGTATTGGAGAGTGGGAACCTGGTATACTGGTATTTGGAAAGATGCTTGCTGGCTAAATGAAGAAATTCTTCCTGAGATCTCACATGCCAATGTGTCCACACTTAGTGAGAAAACAGACAACATGCTTTTCGAAGTTGGTTATTTTCATCCAAGAGGGAGTGAGCAGCTTGATCGTTGCATGATAACCTTGATAGAGTCGGATCTCGGTCTGGTGGAATTTTACGAATCAAACTATTGGTGCCCTGCTAATACGAGAGTGACTGATAGTCTGATACAGTGGGATCTTGGTCCAGCTTGTCAAATGGTGCTGGCTGCAACAAAGTGGTGGCAGGAAAATTTCAGTCCATGGAAATCTAATTCAAACCAGCATCATCCTGAGAAAATGTCACATTCGACTATAAATGTATTCAACCCTGAAGATGGCATGCAGCAACACTTCAAAAATTTTTTTGGCTTTGGTCTCATTGCTCGAGTCTAAGAGAAACAAAGGATTTCAAGATATACTAGAGCAAGCTGAAGGACAAATGCTCCTATATCCATTTGTTGGTGCAAAAAGTGAGGCAGTCACAATTCAAGCAATCTGCACATCCTACAAAAGCGTCAGCTTGAGGGCAAGCTGAATCTTCAGGGGGGGATAATGTCATACACATGCCTTGGGATCGTGCTGACAGGTGGGACAGTCTATCACATACATTCCTTTGTATTAGAATGCCATGTGGGGCCAACCTTTGGGAAAGAGAAGAGCTACAAAAGGGATCAGGCAGTAGAGGAGAAACATCGAACAAATTATTTATTAAGAAGAGAATACTCGGCAAGGAGCCAGTGCTCCTCCGGTATCTGAGATCATCTGAGAGCCTCTGTTTCTACTCACGTTGCCGGATCGATCTCGCCGACGGCCAGGGGTGTGACAGGGAGCCGAGAGAGCCCGAGGGAGGGAGTAGAGATCGGATCTGTGCCGTAGCGCCGTGGAGGAGCTCGCCCATGCCATGGAGGAGCCCGGCCGGAGAAGCTCTCCGCGCCGTGGAGGAGCCCGGCTGCAAGCGGGCGGCGGCGCGGCTTCCGCGGCGCGCGCTGCTTGTCTCGGCCGGGGTGGGGAAAGTGGGGTGGGCCCCACTGGATAGGAGACCCCTAGACCTAGGGACCTGAGATTAAAATTTGAGGGGCATGTAAAATGGGAACCCAAGTAAGGACTCCATTGGAGTTGAAATTTTGTTCAAACTCCTAAAATTTAGAGTAGGGGCCCAAGTAGGGACTTAGGTTGTAGTTGCTCTTGTTTATACTTGTGCTAGTGATTAGTTGTTGCTCTTGTAACTTGTTTAGCTTGTGTAGCATAATTAGTTACCTTCTAGCTTGTGTAGCTTAGAAGTAGCGTTTGTGTGGCTAATTGGCTTGAGTAGCCTTGTTAGTCACATTGCTTAGTTTGTGTTGCTAAGTAAGTTAAGCTCTCTAGTTGACTTGTGTAGTCTTGCTAGAGAGCATTGCTAGTGAGCTTAGGTGCTTTGTGTTTTGTGCTTTGCTTACTAGTATGTGTAGGAGCTCCCGGTTTGTTTAGAGTACTAGTTACTTAGGTTTGTGTGACCTTGCAACCTAGACTTGTTTAGGTGAGCTTCTAGCCTGGCACCTTATTTAGCATAATTGACATACTTTGCTAGGTGCTTGAGTTATATATAGAGGGGTGTAGTCTTGGCTAGACTGTTAGTTTTAATTCCGCATTTGATTCGGTTAGCCGGTACGATTAATTTTAGAAAGTACCATTCAACCCCCCCCCCCCCCGTCTAGTCCGCCATCTCGACCCTACAGGCGGCGGCGAGGGTCGTCGACGAGGGACAACAAGAGACGTCATTGAGGGGCATTGATGAGGTCGGCGACGTGGGTCGCGGCGTATCGTCGATGAGGGACGACGAGAGTCACGGCGTATCGACGAGGGACGAGGCGTGTCATTGGCGAGGGACAACGAGGTCGGTGACATCGTCTTTGCTTGGTCTTGTTGTGATAGCAGCGGTCACGACCGTCGTAGCACCGGCCGCGGTTGTCATAGTGCCGATCATTGCGGCAATCTTTGTGACATGGCTGGCAGCGATCGGAATGATATCATCTAACCCAGCTTCCGAGCATCAATAATAGGCTTGACAACGATCCCAGTACCTGCAATACAAACACGTAGAATGGGTAGTACATGATGTACATATGGACTTCGGAGAAACTCAACAATCATGAAATATAGCGCATCGACGAGGGTCGTCGACGAGGTCGGTGACGAGAGACATCGACGAGGTTGGTAACGAGGGACAATGAGGTCGGCCGGCAGCAAGAGCCATCGACAAGGGACAACGAGAGTCATCGACGAGGTTGGCGTTGAGAGCCATCGACGAGGGTTGGCGACGAGGATCGTCGACAAGGGACGTCGAGGGACGTCGACGATCGATGGGGTTTGCGACGATGGCATCGACGAGAATCGTCGACGAGGATCGTTGACGAGGGGCGTCGAGGGACGTCGACGATCGACGGGGTCAGCGACGATGGCCATCGACAAGGGTCGGCGACGAGGGACGACAAGGGACGTCGATGATCGACGAGATCGGCGATGATGGCCATCAACGAGGGGCGTCAAAGAGGTCGGTGACGAGATCGATGGTGAGGGTCGTTGACGAGGTCGGCGACGAGGGCCAACGAGGAAGGTCGGCGACAAGGGTTGTCGACGAGGGACGTCGACGATCTATGGGGTCGGTGACAATGGCCATCGACGAGGGTCATTGACGAGGGATGTTGAGGGACGTCGACGATCGACGGGGTCGGCGACAATGGCCATCGACGAGGGTCGGCGATGAGGGTCATCGACAAGGGACGACGAGGGACGTCGACGATCGACGGGGTCGACGATGTGCATCTGCAAGTTGAGCCAAAGTTGTAGTAGCCACCATGGACCTGTGATTGTGGGCACAGTTTCATTCTTCACCAGGTGCTAGTACACCTGATTCAAGAGGTGGTATAGTGCACCTAGTAAATACTTGCCCAATGGAATATCATCTTTGCTGTTGACATGCTCAGCTAATGACAAATAATAGCTAATGACAAATAATTGCCTGTTGGAGTGCAAGATTGGACACAGAATAAGTATCTGTCTAACCACATATTCAGGAATAGCACATGCTCTCTGTTAGTAATAGATTTGGATGCAGATTCACTGTTCTTGATATACAGGCCCCAACCTTCAGTTTTGAAACCACTAGTGGATATTGAAGACTTAGAAGTCAAGTTATGCGGGTGTACATCTCCTGTGATGTTAAGACCAGTCAGCATGTGGATATCGGCTAGAGTGGGGGTCATTGGTCCATGACCAAAAATGAAGGCGTTGTAGGTGTTGGACCAGAAATAACATGTTGCTTGAAGCATAGCTTCATTCTTCCTCATGTTTGACAAAGACAGCGGGAGACACTCTGTTATGCTACTCCAGTCTGTATTCTTGTGGGATGAGAGCTTTACGTACCAATTCCTCTAGCCTAGAATAGCAGATGGACAATTTCTGAATGAGGCCTTTTTATCCCATTGACTCGGTTACATAGATGATTGCTTGAAGGGCATCCTATTGGTTTCTGCGGTGATGACGCTAGATGGGTTTAGGGTGCCCATAGGGCCGAGAAAGTAGCAGTTTAGTTGGTCAACCAATGGGATTAAAATCATGTTCTTGACTTCCCGGATCCAATTCCAAAAAGAGCGAAAATTAAAAGCGTCGAGGAGGAGGCAGTAAAGAAAAGAGTCACAAGAAGATTCTATCTCAGGGATGAAGTCCAAAGTAGCCATCTCTTCGCAGAAATCAGCAGCCGTCGACCTGGTGGTGTGAAATGTTGAACTCAGATTAATGGCGGTGACGGAATTGCTCGGGACATTAGGGTTGAAAGCCGAGCAAAGAGGGGATGAATGGCAATTTGGTGAATATGTGAGCTCGGCTGGATCGACTGAAGGGGAAAGTAAAGATCTACAATTTTAGGAATAAAATAAATTTTATCCCAAAATAGGGGGTATGTGTTGACACCGTATTTTGGCACGTCCAAATACGTACAAGTGGGTCCTAATGACAACTCATACGACTATTGTTTGGGTGGACCCGGATAATCGACTAAGGTAACCAACCGAGGAGAGATCGTAGGAGGAAAGGTTACATGTCGGTTACATCGAGATATCTACGTCGGGATCTGTTGAAAGGAAAGATTGGAGCTCAAGTAATTATCTTTTATTTCCTTATTTTTGTTTAGTAGTCGTGTCAGACTAGGACTTATGCTATGGTCTATAAATAACAAAGCCTAGGTAATTTTAAAAGATCATCCAACAATCAAATACAAACCCTTTCGGCTCCGACCAAACCCTTAGGAGTAGGAGAAATTTAGATCTCGTCAAATCCTTCGACGGACAGGGCTGCATCGACTATTGACGTCCGGTTTGCCTGTAAGTTTAGTCACGGTTCATGTCTCGTTTGTACGACTGCATTGTATAATCTCGTGCAAGCTCGATTTGAGCTAGTTATCATTTTGAATCTTTGTTCATGGGGTTGTATTGCTTCAATCTCACATGAGTAATTGTTAAGCTAGTTATCGAATCTATTAGATTGACGATCTAATAAATTCATTAAGTTATCGATATTATTTGCTTTGAATCGTTTATTTATTATAACAATATCTTGCCCAATCGAAATCAACATATTAGACTAAGTTATACTTCCATCTAAATCTATCGTACGTTCATGTTTATACTGATCAAAACGATAGATCTGTGATCTTATCGGCTAATCCGTTGATCGTGATTGTTACATGTTGTGCGTTCGAGATATTTGACTAGTTATAGATTGATCTAAGAATAAGTAGACTCGGTTTAATATACTTGTTATCGGCTGTATCTTTGGGATCCCACTGTCAATTATGTTAGACTATGTTTATTTAGTTTTTAGATCTAGCTGTAATTAGGCAAATAGATCTTGTTTGTGCTCCATGGACCGCATATCGGCTAAATAGTCGATCTAGTTACGCTTTCTTCATATGATACATGTGCTTTTACTAGTTCGAACATGATCGGATTCTTTGAGTACATCAAACATGATTTAGCTTGCTTACTATTATGGTTGCATGGGAGCACCCCACTATGTAAATAAGCTATGTTATCGGGTTAATTATTATCATGGTTGTATGGAAACACAACTCTAATGATGATTAATCTTCATTTGATATATTCAATTGAACTTACAGCTTGAATTAGTGAATGTTACATGTAACACATCTTTATCAACAAACATATTGATGAAATTGGCTAACTTTATGCTTTAGTATACATCATGAATAGTTGTTCGAACTTTATTATTATACGCTTCACATTTTTAGGAGTTGACTCTCTAGTCAATTTCTTTTGACCATCGACTATTTGAGAGTCATACATCATGGAACTGTCTGGCAACAATCGACAGGTTTCATAATTTGACAGTTTACATCCTTGTCAATTACAGGTCAAATTGACTGGCACAGCTCGAGATCGAATCAACCGACGTGGCCTTGCCATCTGAGGTTTAGGAGATCAGGATTCTGCTTCCACGACATTCTCTGCAGAGCCTCACACAGTGTTGGCGCTGAGATCTATTTTTAGCGTCAATAGCAGCAACCTGAAGGTTACATAGTAAAGGAAAAAGGAAATTGTGTACTTAGGTTAAATAAAGCAATGTATGGACTCAAGCAAGCTCGAAGAGCTTGGAACATGAAACTTGACAGGAGTTTGAAGAAACTTGGTTTTAAAAGATGTCTTTATGAGCAAGCTGTGTATACAAGAGGAGATGGTAAGGCAACTCAACTCTTGGGGGTATATGTTGATGACCTCATTGTCACAGGAGATGATCCAATTGAGATTAACAAGTTCAAACAACAGATGACTAGTGATATTGAGATGAGTGACCTTGGTCTTCTGTCCTACTATCTTGGGATTGAGGTAGAGCAGAAGGAGTATCTGACTATTAAGCAAACTACATATGCCAAGAAGGCGATGATTCAACTAGGTATGGGGGAATGTAACTCAACTAAATATCCAATGGAACCTGGGTTGAGGTTGCATTGAGACAAGGTGGGTGAGGTACTGATGCAACAAACTACAAAGAGAATGATAGGATGTTTGAGATACTTGTTACATACTAGACTTGGTTTAGCATACTCAGCTGGAGTGGCTAGCAGATTTATGGAGAAGCCAACAGTGTTGCACTTGAAGGTTGTGAAACATATACTTAGGTACCTCAAAGGAACTACTGAATTTGGGTTGGTGTATACTCAAGAAGGCAAGCAGGAAATGCTTACTGGGTACTTAGATAATGATCTGGGTATAGATGTGATTGGAAGGAGGAGCACGAGAGGTATGGCTTTCTATGTGAATGATAGCTTCGATAAAGGATATTCAATATCCGGCCTCTACATCCGGGGATGTACACAACCAACAAATACAAAAAGAGATAGAAAAACAAAAGAGAGAAAAATCATAGTCTTATACAAGACCAGGACAATTAAAGCAAAACGATAAATGCTTCTACCCTCTATTTGATCAACGAGAGGGCATCCATGGCTTGGTATTGACGCCGTAGCTAAGTCCCAAATGCCGCAGTGTAGGCATGGCTAGGAGCGGGTGTGCTTGTGTTGATGCCTTCAAGAAGGTAAATGACGTCCGCAGACACCATCATCAACGAAAGGAAGAGGGAACTTCAGCGACGCCTTCAAGGGGGGAAATGATGTTGATTGCGTCATCGCCACCGACCCAACACCGTCAGGCAGGGTTTTCACCCATATTCCAATATCCTGCAAGACACATCCAAGCCGAACCTACATACGAAGATGCCAGTGATGATCGGTAGGGTCTTCACCAGCTACAGTGAGGCGGCAGAAAAACAGGGGACACCGATGTCCTTTGATGTTGACGTCGGAGCCGATTTACGGGCCGCCTGGGAGCGACGTGGTCTGTGGGAGGGCGGGTTGGATGGTTTGTAGAGATGGCCGGTGCCAACACTGCCATCCCCCTCCGGTGCCTGGGGGTCCAGTTCGTCCCCCAAGCCGCCGCCTGAGGAAAGTCCCCGACCCGAGGCAAACGCCCGCCCGAGTCCGCATTGTCGGAGCACCACCCGCACCGAGAAGGGGCAGCCCGGGACAACACCCGACGGATCCAGGCCTGAGATACCCAGATCGTCCCGCCGCCGCCAGACCCCTTCACCGGTGTAGGTACGCCGGCCGCCGTCCGTCCATCCATCAATCAGTGGAGAGAATGGTGCCGTTGTCCGCGTCGCCTAGCCCACCAGGGCGCGTGCCAGATCGGCCGCCACCCGAGCAGGTCGCCACCTCGTAGCACCGACGGGCGAATCGCAGATCCGGTGGAGGAGGACCGGATCGGTCACGCCTCCTCCCGGTGGCCGCCGGCCCCGCCGCCGCCCTAGACCTTCCGCCGATCGATCCGGACGCGGAAGGGCCAGGTCCTGGCGCGGAGGGAACGGATCCAGTCGAGGAGGGGCCGGATCGGCCGTGCCTCTGCCCAGGGACCACCGGTACCGGGGAATAAGGGGATGGAGAAGGCACGGAGGTGCACAGGAGGCATAGGGAGGCGCAGACGGGGAACCTTTTGGGGCCCGCCGCCGCCGCCGCGCGCAGGGAGGCGGTGACGGCAGCCGAAGAGGACGCACGGAGGGCGGCTCCGGGCAGGCGGCGGCGGGTGCCCCCGAGTCGCCCGTCGGGGGCGACGCGAGGGCCTATAGTCAAAAAATGAGACGAGGTAATAATAATAGCAAGAAAAAAGGTGTTCACAGAAGCAGAAGATAGTAGCTTTGTCCTCCTATGAATCAGAATTCATGGCTGCTACCGAAGTAGCAAGGCAGGCATGGTGGCTTAGGAATTTGTTATCAGAGTTGACAGGGAGTGTGCAGAAAGTAGTAACTCTGCATGTGGACAATAATTCAGCTATTGCACTTATGAAAAACCCAGTATTTTATGGAAGAAAGAAGCACATTGATATAAAGTATCACTTCATTAGGGAATGTGTGGAGCGTGGGCAGATTGCAGTGCATAGGGTGCGCATGGAGAAAGCTGATGCACTAACAAAGCCATTACCAGCAGTCAAACTGTCAACCATGAGGAATTTTGATGGGTATGCGTGGCCTTAGCTCACACCAGGGCTAAGAGAGAGAATGTTGGTGTAATCACTGGTGGATGAAGCAGTCAACTGAATAAGTGAGCAGGCAGGAGACGCTGATTCAAAATGAGTGCAATTGGAGGCGACCAACAGTGGGTGATCGCGCCAAGAACGTGAGTGACGTACAACTACGGTTGTATCTTGTTTTAGGCATTGAGTTTGAGGGCGTTTGTTAGCTAGTTAAGCTTGTGTTTAGCCCCCTGAGATGTATGTCGTGTTATTGTAACCACTACTACTCTGTATTTGCGCTATTGAGAAAATAGCTCTGCCTTTATATGCTGGGGTTGCAGCGTGTTCGTCTAGGTGTTCTTATGTGTGTTCTTAGCTATCCACTATGATATTTGGTGATTGTGATTGATCCGCGATTAACAGATTGGAGGTGGTGATGGCCGCGACCAGTGGGAGCTGGGAGGGAGAGGGATCTGGGTTTAGGAGGGCTCTTTGTTATGATGATGATGCCCTCACTTACCAATAGCCCTTATGCCATCGGTTGGCATAACAATAGGAAGTGGGCGTGAGAGGAGGGAGCTCCACTGATGACGGTGGCCCTTGTTCATATTGATGCGCTGCTGACAGATGATGGTTCAGCTTGCGCCATCGTTTCGCAAAGCGATTCAACAACGTGCGGCGAAGGAGCCTCCGCTCTCTGGAAAGTTCTGGGGCTCTGATTTTGACTCGGAGCTCGATGATACCGACTCCAACGAGGATGTCGAAGACCTGGGGGATGCAGAGCTATTAGCTCGAGTCGTGATCGCACCCACCTCCAAGCAGCCACCGCAAAAGACGCCGCCATCCGCGACGACGGTGACATCGCCAAAGGACATCCGTGCACCTTGGAGGAGACTATGGAAAGGACCCCTGCCGCATCGACGGATCACCCGACGACTTTTCTCGGTGACTTTGTCCTCCCTGCGCTCCATAGACGGGGACTAAGCACCAGGAACAGAGCTCGTGGTCACGGACGCCGGACGGGAGGGAAGGAACGACAACCTGTTCAGGGCAGCGATCCTGATTTGTCGAGATTGCAATTTCAATTTTCAAACTTGGGACCCGGTGCAGCTCGGTCGAATCAGGCTGGACCAAACCATGCTCGGCAGGCGCCCATACCTGACGCGGTCACGGTTGCAGCACCGCGACCCAGCTTGGCTACGGAGCTGTGCGGGCCTATGCAACATCTTTTTGATATCGACAAGTTTTCATCTATCTCCGCCTTAGCCGCCCGCGCCGCTGCCGCCTCGAGGATCTCCTACCGAAACACAATCCATGCAGCCGCCGCTCCCAGGCTCTCCTACCGAGACGCACTAATGGCTGGTAACTGAGGTGCCCCCCGTGGTCGCGACGTCACCGGGCGCGGCGCTCAGGACCATCGCCGAGGAAGAGGTCGTGGCCCCCATCCGGATTCCTATGGCCGCGATCGGCAGGGCCGGGGTCCCCAGCGGGGCTCTCATGCCATTGCAGCAGGGGTGCGGGGTCGTGGCCGAGGGTCTCCCACTCAGCAGGGAGCTGTCGGTTCTGGTGCGCGAGGACATGCGCGGGGGTCCAAAGATCATTACCGGGGACCAACGTGCCGTCGTGGACACTGTGACTAACACCGCCCCTGGCCATATCGGTGCATCAGGGGCTGGGCTGGGCGCTGGTAACAGGCCACAGGGTGGTGGTCGGGGTGCCAATGTGGATGCCACAAGAACGGTCTTGGAGGATGAACAAGGCAAGCAGAAGTGAAAGCGAAAGGAGCTCTCAGTGGTACTGGAATGCAGCATTTGCTTGGAGGAGCACTTCACTAATCAGTGCCCTCTGCTCCATGGCCCTAAGCCCACTGTGGCCTATTGCGGGACTGCTGATGATGGGATGGGTTTTTTCAGATACAAGCGGCAAGGAATAATCAAATTGTCATGCCCGCTCAATCGTCAGTAGCAGCTCTCATCACTGTGGAGGCCGGTGAGGTGTCTGCACATTTGCTCCGATCAGAATTGTCCAGGATCATCCCTATTCGGTGGGACTGGGATGTGCAGGTGCAAGGTACCAATTTTTTTTTGTTCCTTTTCCTAGCTCGGAGGAATTGGAGCGTATGACTGCTATCCGTACCGTCACTACAAGGAACAAAGAGGGAACCATTATTTTTGAGGAATTCATTGACAATGTCCAGCCAATAAGAGTGTTGGACAAGGTTTGGATTACTGTTACTAATGTTCCCCGTGTGCTGAGATCTTTTCTTACTCTCTGGGCAGTTGGTTCCATCATAGGGGCCACTCAAAAGGTGGACATGGTCCTCCTTCGTGCGATAGGATAGGTTCGGATCCTAGTGGCAGTCATGGATGCGAAAAAGATCCCTAGGATGTCTGATGTATGTGTTATTAATTGCATATACCGCCTGTTTTTACTCCTGATGAAGTGGTGATTCAGGATGCTTCTGACCCAGAGGAGGAGGACCTTTTGGATGATGATGGTAAGGGGGCTGAGGGAGAGGACCAAGAGATGAAAGATGCGGAAAACCCTCACCTGGATCCGGGAACTAGCAGTACCAACTCAGATAAAGCCCCTGCACCAACTCAAAACTTTATCCAAGCGCAGCTTGCTTCTATGGTGGATGTAGCTTTGGATACCACTTGTGCTGAGTTGTTTGAGGAAATAAGTCTTCGGGTTATGTTGGAGCCAGAAGACGGGTCTTTGCGGAAGCCTTGTTCACCTTCAGTGGAAGAAGAGTTGCCGGCTGTTGATAATAATATTGTTGTTTACCCTAACAATTTACCGTCTTCTTCTGTGTTTTTGTCACCACACGACGCGGAGGATGTGGTGGCTGTTTCCTAGGACAGTATGGGGGGTCCTTCTCCACTTGCTACCCCCTTGCTACTATTGGAAGCTCCAAGAAGGGGGAGGAAGAGGTGGCTAGGCCGGCAGTGAGCGTCACCACGCTGCCGGTTGGGACACCATCTCCGGCCCGTGGGTCCCCTTCGGCGCCGGCAGGGACCATGGCGCTGTCTCCTACCGGGGGGAGGCTGCTGCAGTTGGAGTCGGCCACGAGGATTGAAGACCTCGCTGTTGATGGGTCAAGGGGACCGGCCTCGGCACCGGCAGCGGCCACACCACTGCAGGTCGAAGTCACGCTGCTGCCCGCCTCCGCTTCGCCAGTGGGGGCCATGAAGGACGCCGGGGTGCCTGCTGCCCTCCCTGTGGGGGCCGGGGGGAGGAGCCCCTCTCTGTTGAGGTGGTGGGGGATGCTACGACCCCCGTTCTGCAGTTGGAGGATGCCCCTGCCGATCTTACCTCCAAGGAGCTACGTCGTAGCAGCAGGAACGCCTCAACGATTGACGTCCACATTCTTCAAAAAGCTGAAAGACTAGCTGCAAAGAAGAACCTCGAACACCCATGTAACTCTTTCACCACCTTCCCAATCTCCAAATTTATTTCAAACCTTGGTAGGGTATGCATCAACCTAGGTTGCTTAGATGTTGTTAACTTAAAAAATATAGAGGTGGATAGGCTAGTTCTTTGTGCCAAATAGAAGAAAAGTTTTCCTATTCCGGTGTCCTCTAGCTTAGAGAGTGATGTTGAGCAGGAAGACCAACTAGAGGCAGTCCTCAACCACGCTTGTGGTAATCTAAATGAGGATCTGCTAGACATGGAGAGTGATCAAATCATAGATCTCTCTCCGGTCTGTCAGAAGGAAAAATATAATAATGCCACAAATATTCGAAAGGGAAAGCTTCCAAAAAAACCAAAGACCCCATAAAAAATTATTATAAAATGAAAGGAGTCTTCTGGAATAGCAGAGGTCTTGCAGACTTGGCTAAACATATGTTACTATCAGAACTAGTTAAGGAAGAGCAAATTAATTTTATCGTTCTTTCCGAGACTGGGAGGGACTCCTTACCAGATCATGTCCTAAAAAATCTTTGTGGAGGACAAGATTTTCTTTGGCACACCATGGCTCCTGATGGCAGATCAGGAGGCATTCTTCTAGGTGTGGACCTTAATGTTTTTTTACATTGGCGACATTGGGGAAGGAGATTTTTATGTTAAATTCATCCTAAGATGCAAATCAAATGACTACAAGTTTGCTCTTTACACAGTCTATGGGCCGGCTCAAATCCATAATAAGAGTGCCTTCCTGATAGAGCTCGCGAACACAATGTTCTAAAGAGACTCTTCCATATCTAATAGGGGGAGATTTCAATATTATGAGAACTCTAGAGGACAAGAGTTCTGGGGACTTTGACTCTAAATGGCCAAACCTTTTTAATGTTGTCATCGAATCTCTTAATCTGAAGGAGATCGTGATGTCAGGACGCCAATATACTTGGGCGGGGCCAGGTGATAATCCTATCTTTGAAAAGATGGATAGGGTTCTCGTTAGCACCGAATGGGAAAATCAGTTCCCGTTATCATCAGTCGAACCTAGAGATAGGAATATTTCAGATCATACCCCCTTGTGATAAACACTGGAGCCTCAACCCATCAGACCAATAACCGTCCTTTTAAATTTGAGAGGGGTTGGTTGTTACGGGATGAATTTTATGACATGGTTGCAAATATCTGGCAATCCACATGCTCGGGGTCATCCTCCCTCGAACGATGGTAGTATAAAATCCGAAAGCTCAGACAACATCTTCGAGGCTGGACTCAACATACAACAGGGTCTTACAAAAAAGAAAAAAGACTCTGCTTGCTCGGTTAGAGTCTCTTGATAAGAAAGCTGAATCTATGCAGTTATCTGATCAGGAACTTGATCTTAAAATTATCTAAAAGAGCAGCTCATTACTCTTCTGAGAGAGGAGGAACTGAAATGGTATGAGCGAGCTAAAGTCAAAACCCTTTTGGAAGGTGATGCTAACACTCATTTTTTTTCATCTAGTAGCTAATGGAAAGCACCGAAAACAACACATATAAAAACTTGAAAATGACCAAGGGACGATCATCGGTGATGAGTGCCTCAAAAATCATATTACAAGTTTTTATAAGAATCTCTTCGGGGCACCCGAACATTCTGAGATCACACTTATGGAAGACCAAATTACTGATATTCCTCAAGTGTCTCCGGAGGAGAATGATATCCTAATTATCCCATTCACCGAATCCGAGGTGAAAGAGGCAGTTTTCCAAATGGAGCATAATAAAGCTCTAGGTCCGGATGGATTTCCCGCGGAATTCTACCAAGTGTTCTTGGGGATCATCAAAGGGGACCTTCTGTGCCTCTTCAGCGATCTCCATAGGGAGGCCCTAGATCTCTACAACCTGAATTTTGGAATCATTACACTAATTCCAAAAATTCAAAATGCTACAAAGATTCAGCAATACAGACCAATTTGTGTCCTGAATGTGAGCTTCAAGATCTTCACTAAAGTGGGTACCAATAGATTAAATATGGTAGCTAAAACGGTGGTGAGTCCCACGCAGACTGCCTTCATGCCCGGCAGGAATATCATGGAAGGTGTAGTGATCCTGCATGAGACCATCCATGAGCTTCACACCAAAAAATTGGATGGTATTATTTTCAAAATAGACTTTGAAAAGGCTTATGATAAAGTCAAGTGACCTTTCTTACCGCAAACCTTACATATGAAAGGGGTTTCCAATACTTGGTGTAAGTGGGTGGCAACTATGGTCACTAGAGGAAGTGTAGGGATCAAAGTCAATGACGATATTGGATCCTACATCCAAACCAGGCGCGGCCTCAGGCAGGGCGATCCTATGTCGCCAATTTTATTCAACATTGTTGCGGATATGCTAGCTCTACTTATTAATAGAGCAAAAGCAGGCGGTCAGATAAGAGGAGTCATTCCCCACCTGATTGATGGGGGGCTATCGATCCTTCAATATGCAGATGACACCGTTATTTTTATGGATCATGACCCTCATCAAGCAAAGAAATTAAAACTCTTGCTATGTGCTTTCGAACAGTTATCTGGGCTTAAAATCAACTTCCACAAGAGCGATATTTTCTGCTATGGGGCAGCTAAAGAGATGGAACATTATACTAGTCTCTTTGGGTGTAATGCAGGGGAATACCCATTCAGATATCTAGGGATCCTAATGCACCATAAACAAAATTCGGAATGGACAAAGGTTGAAGAACGGTTTCAACATAAGCTCTCTTGTTGGAAAGCAAAGTACTTGTCTTATGGCGGAAGATTAATTCTATTGAATTCTGTCTTAAGCAGTTTACCCATGTTTATGATGTCCTTCTTTGAGATCCCTAAAGGGGTACTCAAAAACCTTGATCATTTTAGATCAAGATTCTTTTGGCAAGGATCTACCGACAAACATAAATATAGACTTGCCAAATGAGACATTCTATGTCGTCCCAAGGATCAAGGGGTCTAGGTATTTTGGACTTACAACTACAAAATAAATGCCTTTTGGATAAGTGGTTGGTTAATCTTCTTAACACCGACGGCATGTGGCAGTCCATACTAACAAACAAATACCTTCGCTCGAAAACCCTAACCCAACTTACAGCCAAACCCCATGATTCTCATTTTTGGAGGGCCCTCATGCGCATTAAAGATGAGGTCTTGGCTAAAGGTTCTTTCGATATTAAATATGGGGCCTACACGAGATTCTGGGAGGATACATGGGTAGGAGATAAGCCTCTAAAAT
This sequence comes from Microstegium vimineum, assembly GCA_022036555.1. Lineage (NCBI taxonomy): Eukaryota > Viridiplantae > Streptophyta > Magnoliopsida > Poales > Poaceae > Microstegium > Microstegium vimineum. The sequence goes on along the minus strand of CM039124.1, from coordinate 36,061,592 downwards.
TTCAATACCCTTCTCTTTTTAATATAGTGCGTGATCGCCATACAACTGTTTCGAAGGTGGTTGCCTCCACACCCTTAAACATCTCCTTTCGTAGGGCACTGGTGGGAAATAAACTGTTAGAATGGCTTAATTTAGTGGCTCAGATCTCACATGTTCATTTGGTAGGGGGTTTAGATTTCTTTAGATGGAATTTAACCAAATCTGGGATATTTTCTGTCCGATCGTTGTATCTCCATCTCATCGATACACGTCTCTCTTTTCCGAGTAAGAAACTCTGGAAAATAAAAATCCCCTGAAGATTAAAATCTTCTATGGTTTCTACAAAGGGGAGTGGTCTTAACCAAGGACAACCTCTCTAGGAGAAACTGGAAAGGGAGTCAGAAGTGTATTTGTTGTAACATGAATGAGACTATTCAACATTTATTCATCGACTGCCCATTCACCAAAGTAATTTGGAGGATGATTTTTTTAGCTACTAATTTAACTCCACCAAGATCTATAAGCCACATGTTCGGTTCTTGGCTTCAGAATCAACAGAAAGGGCTTAGAGGACTGATCTGGGTTGGGGTGGCTGCGATCTGCTGGGCCATGTGGCGTTGCCGGAATGATGTGGTTTTTAACAAACTCAAAAATAACTCTTTTATGCAGGTTATTTTTAGGGGTGCGTACTGGCTTCGTTTCTGGGTCCAGTTGTAGCGTGATGAGTAAGCCGAGGACATCCTTTCGTCGATAAGCAAGAGATTAGAGACAATTGCTTTAGATTTTTCAAATAAAGGGTGGAAATAGTTATACTGTTTGCTCTAGTTTCCTAGTCATTGTTAGACCATGGTTTGTTCATTCTGTTTTTTAAGTTGGATTTCTGTAAGTTTAGGCTGTGTACATCCAAGGATGTAGATGCCAGATATTTTGATATCCATTATCTAAAAAAAACTATCCATGGAGGGGAGTGCATTGTGAGGGGATGCGTGCGGAGAGAGCAAGGTTGAGGTCCTGAGGAGGCAAAAATGCAGTGAAGGGGCGGCTGCAGAGGAAACGCCAGGCAGGTCATTAGCATTAACCTAAATCCCTTATCTGCCACCTAAAAAACATGATTCTCATATATGCCACTGGTAATAAACTGTAATCCCTTCCATACTAAGATAACTGACTAAGTATATAAACATCTAGATGTCAGTATTGCTCCTACTAGTTATCCCAAATTTGAGGTGGTCTCAACAATGAGCAAATATGGGTGGCTCGGTAAGGAAGGAGGAGGTAAAGATGGATCTCTGATCAAGGAACGGGTGGTGTGAGTTGCTGTGCTGTGAGCTATGTGGATTGCTCAGTGTGTGAGTGATGTGGGCCACATGGTTACTGATTGGTATTGTTTGGTGCACTGCTTGTTAGAGTGTGGCTGCGGTGTGGAGGGTAAGCTTGCTGCTGGACACTCCTCACATGTACCTAGGTCTGAAGTGAATAGATCCTTCCGAAGTTCCAAGGTTGCATACTACAATAATCTACATCACATTCTCAGTTGGGGTGCATAAAAGGGAGCAACTAAATTTGTGTCCAACTGAGAGGGAGGGCAAATTGGTCTCTTTGATGTCTATTAGCCAAGACTAGGAATATGATCAATAATGGCATGAAAGAGATTAAAATTTATGGATAGTAGCACTGAAAGGATTTGAGTTTTTTAGGTGGCAGATCAGGGATACAGGCTTTAGCGAATGGCATATAGAAAATTCCCGTCTTATTTTTATGTAACCAATCTTTGTGCTGATCTTTGTGCCTGTAGATTGGGCAGGTTGCATAGTCTGAAATGAAACATAGCAACGCAACCAAGAAACTAGAAGGCCATGCCCAGCCATGTGTTGCTGTTAGCCTTATGATTAATTAGGATGATGACTTTCTGTGAAGAATTATGTATTATATATACTGTGTTACTTGATTGGGCTGTTTCGTGCCTTCGTGGACATGTGTGTTGCTTGCTAAGATTGAGAGTTTTGGGACTAAATAAAAGTCTCTTGGCTATAGCTTTTAAGCCTCTTGCCTACCTCCTCTACAATTTTTTTAATTTTTTTTTTATCTTTACTGATTATTTAGATATGCTGATTATCAACCAATAGTTCCTTGGGGTCCTAGGTATTTTTTTTTTCTTTTGAATTCAGTGCGAACCCGTGTTCCTTATGTTTGTCCTGATATAATTCTTGTACACTTCCGTTTGCAGTTATGCCCAACATATGAATCATGTAAGTCTAGGACTTTTCTGCTTGCATATGACAGCTTTCTTAGCAGTTATCTAGTAAACATCAGTTCCTACAAACAAAACTTATTTTGAATTAGGTGCAATATAACAGCTGGTTATTCACAATGCTGTACATTGAAGGCTTTCTAGACATGGTACTGCTAATATCATATATTCCCCTCTTTTTTTTCTTGTTGCCATAAAAGTAAAGTACGACCCCTGCTGATATAAAAAGAAACTATAGTGCAGGAGAGAATAGGTTCACTGCAAAAGATTGATAATTTGATTGATGCTCTATTGCTCTTGAATAGTGATGTTTGTAATCTCATTTGTCTTTGTACAGACTCAAGATCCACCACGATTCACCTGCGCATATAAATATGGCAATATGAGCAGCATTTGTTAGAAGCTATTCCAAAATCTTCAATTCCCAGATACTCTGCAGCTGCTACTATTTGTTTCTTTCTAGTCAAACAGTTTCTGAAAGAGTGGCTTCAACTTTGCACCACATTGCTGGCTGCACAAAAGTCTTGACTTGGAAGCAACGAGAATGGAAAGTCATTCAAACTTTGGTACTACTGCGAACAACTTAGCATTTTATCAGACATATAAGTGGTTTCTGTACTTGTACTTTACTTATAACTAGGTGAAGTAGCATTCTCCAAAATGAACACGTCAAATGCACATGCACCAGTAGAGCGGTGGTAGGGCATCCAGTTGTAACACCACCAACCAAGGTTCAAACCCTGGGCCTCACCAAGTTATGCTGCTTTCTGAGTGTTCCTGGGCAGTCCGGCCTTTGGTCACTTTTCTCGGTTCTTTGTTGAGAACTTGAGATCCTCGTCTTAATGCAATGTCTCGGGGCAGGTCTTTGCCCCAAGTGCTGTTTCATTCAGTGGTTAGCATGCGTGCTTATCTGCTGATCATAGGGATGATCATCAATGCAACAAATGCTGAAATGACTTGTAGTTGTCCCTAGATAAGTATGCATTTTTTATGCAGATTATGTATCCCTTGGCCATGCAGACTGGAAGCCCTTACAGTTCCTATGTTTTGCCTATTTGTAGCCCTCACAGTTCCTATGTTTTGCCTATTTCTACCGAATGCTGGTGAAGCTGAAGGGTACAGAGCTAGCCATCACTCCTATATATAATGTGAGTCTACTTCTGGACATGTGGCAGATCCAAAATTTATATCTTTTTCCATAAGGGCATGAAGCAATTTCCTATGTTTATATGTTTCATGTCTTTACTTTCTACATTATTTTCTGGACATGTGGCCCTGTTCGTCTACACTACTTTTCAGCAAGCGAACAATATTTTTCCCTCACAACAAATTCGCATAAACATTTAATATAAGCCAAATTTCAGCGCAACGAACCGGTATATGTGATGTTGGCATGAACTGAATTGTTCTGGTGCTGGCGCAGATTTTGTTTTTTTTTCAACTCTTGGTAGTTCTGATATATATAATGCAAAAAAAGTAAAGTAAGGTGACAGGGTGGCTAGGTGGGGCCATGGGATGGTTTCTTTTTTTTTGGTTTTGATGATAGGTCTGGGAAAATTATTTCTTGTGTGCATAATGGCAGGTCTCTTTCAAGAAATCTCTCTGGTTAGTAGGTCAGTAGTTTCCTAACCTTGCAGTCCAGTTTGATGGATGCGAACTGATTTCTAGATAGTAAGAAATAATGCCAGTCAACCTATACTTCTAAATAGTTTTTTGGAGCCATAAATACAGCAGGGGAAGCCCCCATTATTGATACATATAAATAAAGAAAAACAAATTGTACAGAGAAAAATGGGGTGGGAAAGATCTACATTATTGTACATCTGTATAGAAAGAGAGGGAAAGAAGAGAACATAAGGGGGGAGTCAGCCTTGGAGTCCCAAAAATGTTGCTATTTTTGAATCACAAAGTCTTTGGGCCTGCAGTCTAGCTTTTTCCACAAAATTTTGCTTCCAAGAGATAATGGAGGAACGTCCTTGGTTAAAGATAAAATTGTTTCTTTGTTTCCATATATACCAGGCTCCAATAATGAAGATTTCCATGAAGAAAGTGCTCGAGAACTGCTGCTTAGCTTGCATTATCATCCGAAAGAAATCTGCACCAAGATTCCAATGTATGCCAAGTTGCTGCCAACAGCTTTGTCTGAATGGACAAGCAAAGAAGAGATAAAAGGCTGTTTCTTCCAAATTTCTATTGCAAAGCACACAATTGTAGTTGTTTCCTTCTAATCTTTGCTACTTTCTCTTAAGTATGTACTTTGTGTTCAGTCTATCATTAGAAGTAACCAAGTGAAGACTCTAAGTTTATTACCAACATTTGGGGTCCCAAAATCAAATGAAGGGCTTAGGAGGTTGGACATTTTTTGTAGGGAAGATTGTAGAGCTTAGAAGAACTATATGTATTATTTCACCAGATGTGCTGCCAAGTTTCTTTATCTTCTTGCTGAACCTGAATTGTTTGTACATAATCTTAGAGAATTTGATACTCGTGATAAGCTTGTTCAGAGGGGTAGGTGGAACTAGGTTTTCAAAGTATTACTTGTTAGAAACTGAGCAAATGAGATGTTCTTATTTTTAATATGGTCATTCCAGAGGTCAAGCCAGAAGAGAACCGTTGAACCATCATCCACCTTGCATTTGGAAATTCATGAAACATATCACAAAGTTTCAAAACATCCCTCCACCAGAATGAGCCTTTGTCAGAAGTGATATGGGGTATTTGACCATTAGGGTAGTGAGCATTCCAGGATAGTCACTGGGATTTGTAGAGTGCGCATGGCATAGGCAGGAAAAGAAGAGGGAACTGTATTGACAAGTTGAGGCTAGAGGTAGCAGTAATTCAATCTTGCTCATTATGAAGCCGTAGTGCTCTACTCTCGGTTTGGTGATAAGTGAAGGGTAGGTTTCTATATTTCAACCGAAGACACCTACTAGCTGTTGTGTTTTATCACCACACATGTTGAGTGGAACAAGACATGATTTTCTATAATTGACTCTAAGCCCAGTCAAGGTAGAGAAGACTCTAATAACCCCTTAAGTGTGAACATTTCTCTTTGGGAAGCTATCATGATCAACAAGGTGTCATGCATAGTGTATTATGGGGTATTGATCCAACTCATATGAAGGGATGGGGAGTTCAAAGAGACCATCATGATGACCCTTATTGATGATACATTAAAGTAGATCAGCCGCCAGAACAAACAATAGGGAGGATAGAAGACCCCCCTGCCTAACACCTCGCTTACATTGGAAGTGATTTCCTAGGACACCATTAAGTAGTATGGAAGAAGAGGCAGATGCAAGAATTCTTTGAGTCAAATCAATCCATTTATCACTGAAGCCCAGATGCTGCATCATTTGAATGTATGTGTTATGCTCAATTGTATCAAAGGCCTTAGCAAAATCCAACTTCAAAATGATGATTTCTCTTTTGGAGTGCTGGCATTGGTAGATATATTCATATGCCCAAGCAAGATAATCTTGGATTGCTCTATCTTGATGAAGTTGTACTGATTTGTGTGAATCAGGGGGATTATCTTGGCTTGTAGATGGTCAGCCATGAGCTTTGTGATGAGCTTGAGGACACAATTCAAAAGAGAAATGGGTCTGAAATCACCAATAACTATTGGATTATTCACTTTGGGAACTAGTGTAATAAAAAAACTGTTGACAACCTCTAGATTGAGTGAGCCTATGAATAAATCAAAGCACGATATATATATACATATTCCTTTATTATTTCCCAACAACTTTTTGAGGAAAAGGCCATTAAATCCATCAGGACAGGGGCCTTGTCCAGAGGCATTTGTCTGATTACTTTGTCAATGTCACTTACTGTAAATGGAGATGAAAGATGCTCCAAACCATTTCTAGGATGAACCAGTGATGAAAGATGCTCCAAACCATTTCTAGGATGAACCAGTTGACTAAGATTGTACAACGTTACAGGATTTGAGGTATAGCCCGTTCTCCTTTTGAAATCATCGAGCAGGAGAGCAGCCTTTTCACTATGAGTTGAAACTGTTCTGTTATCTTCAGTATCAAGGCTAGTGATGGTATTTATTATGTACCTTTCAGTAGCAGCTGCATGGAAGAATTTCGTCCCTTCATCTCCGAGTTTGGTCCATCTAATAGTGTATCTCTTTTTCCAATATTCTCTCTTGTATCTTAGTAGATTGAGGATATGCTCGTTTAGAATTTTCCTAAAGTTAAACTCCTGGATGTACAAGGTTCACTGTTATGCACTAATGCATCATGTTCAAATATATGATTCCGTAGACTCTTAATAAGGGAATGATGTTCAAAGATTGGTTATGTTAACTTTTCTACCACCCCATACTTATTATTTGCACAGTGATTACATTTAGTACCTATTTATGGTAATTCCTGGTTCGGCTTAGATGTGCCTGTGCAGGTTATTGGAATACGGGTGAAAACCCTGCCTGGCGGTGCTGGGCCGGCGGCGATGACGCATTCAACGTCATCTTCCCCCTTGGAGACGTCGCTGTAATTCCCTATTCCTTTCATTGATGATGGCGTCTGCGGACGTCATTTACCTTCTTGAAGGCATCAACACAAGCACAACTGCTCCTAGCCATACCCTGCACTACGACATTTGGGACTCAGCGGCGCCAAGAGCAAGCAAAGGACGCCCGACGCATTGATCATTTGTTGTATTGTCCTGGTCTATGTATAAGACTATGACTTTTCTCTCTTTTATTTTTCCTATCTCCTTTTGTAACAATTGACTGTGTACATCCGGATGTAGAGGCCGAATTTGAATATCCTTTATCGATTTTTTTTATGGTAATTCCTGGCATGAGTAAGGTGAGGTCGAATATCGGGGCATACATATGGCAAAACGAGTCCTATGTAGTTTTGGGTTTGGTGCTTGGATCAATACTTGCCGCATCCCTGGTCAGTGAACTATTTAATGCAGTCCTATTTAAGTGCTCTGTATAAAGTAATCTATTCCAATGCTGTTCTATACATATGGCAAAACGAGTGCTACATTGTAGCTCAGTTAATTGCATCTGAGTTTCCTGGCGTGCTACTTCTTTCAGGGCTGGACTTGCATTTGTTTTCTCATTTTTTTTCCATCTGTTGTTTATGATTTTCATGTATGATATGAGTATATGACTGACATTTTTTGTTGCATACTGGATGCTTTTATGATGGTCTGTATTTAGGATAATATCATACGCAACAGATTGTCTGTTTGCTTACATAACACTCTTTGACAGTTCCTTTTTGGACCATTTGTTGGTAGTTTAGCATGAACTAGAAACCGTCAACTTTCAGTCTTTTAACTACTACAGAAAGGCCACTAGAATAAGTGGATGCTGCTTTTCCAGTGGAAAACAAGTCATGGATCAGTGCAAAATTTATCCTGGTGCTGATTTAAGTTGCCATATGCTGCTTTCAGCAATAGTGAAACTAATTCGCAGTATCTCATTCCAGGAGTTGATTATGACTACAGCTTCATCTGTTCTGCTTTGCATCTCAGCTTCGTACTACCGATAGCAATTGTTGCCGGACTTGAAAAGACATTGCTCAATAAATGACACCCGCCCATCTACCTCAAATCAGAAAAAGCTTAGCTCGAACAGATCAGATGTTGCTATCCAATGATTTGGGGAAGTGAAATCATGCTACGACAAAGTCTGCTCCTAACAGTAATACGGTGCCTTAACACTGTTACTACTATATGAGGTAACAACTTCGGTGACATCCAGATAAAGTTTTGCCCATGTTTGTCATCAAGATCCTTCTCGCAGCCAGAAGCTAGAAAAAATGGGTTCACGGGTTACGAGTGTGTTATTTATTTTTTTTCGATAAAGGATATTCAATATCCGACCTATATATATTCGGGGATGTACACAGCCAACAAATACAAAAAGAGATAGAAAAACAAAAGAGAGAAAAGTCATAGTCTTATATATAGACCAGAACAATTACAGCAAAACGATAAATGTTTCTACCCTCTATTTGATCGACGGAGAGGGCGTCATTGGCTTGCTCTTGACGCCGCAGCTAAGTCCCAAATGACATAGTGCAGGCATGGCTAGGAGCGGGTGTGCTTGTGTTGATGTCTTCAAGAAGGTAAATGACGTCCGCAGACGCCATCATTAACGAAGGGAAGAGGCTAACTTCAGAGACGCCTCCAAGGGGGAAAATGACGTTGATTGCGTCACCGCCGCCGGCCCAGCACCGCCAGGCAGGGTTTTCACCCGTATTCCAATATCCCGTAAGGCACATCCAAGCCGAACCTACATACGAAGATGCCGGAGATGATCGACAAGGTCTTCACCAGATACAGTGAGGCGACAGAAAAACAGGGGGCGACGATGTCCTTTGATGTTGACGTCGGAGCCGATTTACGGGCCGCCTGGGAGCGACGTGGTCTGTGGGAGGGCGGGTTGGACGGCTTGTCGAGATGGCCGGTGCCAACACTGCCATCCCCATCCGGTGCCCGGGGGTCCAGATCGACCCCAAGCCGCCGCCTGGGGAAAGTCCCCGACCCGAGGCAAACGCCCGTCCAAGTCCACATCGTCGGAGCACCACCCGCACCGAGAAGGGGCAGCACGGGGCAACAGCCGACGGATCCAGACCTGAGATACCCAGATCGGCCTGCCGCCGCCAGACCTAGGGAGGCGTGGACGGGAACCTTCTTGGGGCCCGCCGCTGGCCACCGCCGCCGCGCGTAGGGAGGCGGCGGCGACGACAGCCGAAGAGGACGCGCGGAGGGCAGCTCCGGGCAGGCGGCGGCCGGTGCCCCCGCGTCGTCCGTCGGGGCGACGCGAGGGCCGGGTCGCGATCTGCTATCGTGTGTTATTTAATGTAATTAAACAGTTGCTTTGTGTTCACGAATTCTTAATCGATGATATAGGGTGAGAAGGTTTTGCGCAGCCTGTCCTGTTGATCGGCTGGTTGTTGCTTTAGCTGACCGGTTACAGTGCAACGGTAACCTTTCTTGTGGTCATAGTTACTTCATCAGGAGTTAACAATCATCTTGAGAAGATGTGATTTTTCACTTGACCGATCGTCTGCTCCTCCAACCCAGGATCCTATGCAACGTGATTTGCTTTGACATTCAGCACAATATAACATAGTAATGTTTGAAAGAATTCCATATATGTGTGCCATCGAATAATTCAACAATTCCGGGGAAGCCATTGAAAAATTAGTTTGGACGACATGAGTGCCATCAAATTTTCTTTTACATTCTACGAGTGCCACTACAGTCAATACCGGAAGATCAAACTACAGTTAACCTAGCTTTGAGATATTATCTTACTAGCTAATGCTTTATTAGTCTGTTTTGAACACTGGGAGTCTTTATAGACAACCAAATATTAACAAACTGCACTACATAAGACCAGATATAGACTAATATTGCAGGGGAACCAGTTAGACCCATACCACTATCCCATATCAATAGAGGACAATGACAATTTAGCTGCAAATATTTCAAAGTGAAAATTATATAATAAATAGAAAGAAGATGAATATTTTTACCATATGCATGGCCACAAGTGAACCCCCAGTACCAAATACTTGTACTAAGTACTAACATTAAGACGATGTTTTCTTCTCCGAGTGTTCTGTCCGAGGCCGGCCACAATTTTGAAACCCTACGCCAAAGATTCTTGACCCCTCGTGGCGGCGTCTGTTTTTTCAGCATCAGGGTCTCACGCTAAACAAAGGCCCGGGGTGGTACTTGCGTTGAGACCGAGGCCGTCGCGCTAAAACCGAGCAAATTCCACGGCCGAGCCCACCACTTTTCCGGCTTGTCATATGCGGTTGAACCCACCGCGGTGACGGAATCCTTGTCCCCTTCGAACGAGCGGAACCAGGCAGGACGCAGCGCCGCGCTGGACGCACGAAAGCACAAGTACATGGATGCAGTAAAAAAACAGTTGCGAAATATATACTCGTAAAAGTACATTTTCCAAAGAGTTCAGAAGACGGCATCTCTTTGAATAACAATAATTAAAAAGCTACTAGTGCTCCTACTTGTATTGCTGCTGCTTTGTTGTGGCTGTCGCGTTACGTGGTGTAATCTCGATCCGTGTTATTTAATTTTGCAGGAATAGAACAGGAAGAACACGTGGCCGAGCATGTATGCAGTCTCGAAATGGTAAAGAACATTATAGTGGCAGTATATGTACCGGATCGAATAGAAGTTGTAGAGCACCTTTTGCATCGTAAATTGGGGAGGAAGTGTTTGTAAATTAAACTGATGTCCGTTGTCAGAATCTCGGCGAGATATGCTGTTTAGATTCCTTCAAAATTCTAAAACTTAACAAGAATCACTGTCACATCAAATCTTAAATATAAGTAAAAAAAATGACACAATAGCCGTTTTGGCCCCTCAACTATCACCAAAGGCTCAAATTGACCCCTAAACTATCAAAATGGCCACTTTGACCCCCCAACTATCACCCAAGGCTCAAATTGGCCTCTGAACTATCAAAACGACCACTTTGGCCCTTAAACTTATGATTTTCGTCTCAATTTGATCAATTATCCCTGATCGATGGACACGTGGACAAATGGATTGTGAAAAAGTCGAAACTGCCCCTCATTATCTTCTTTACTTGTTGGCCGCTAACGACCATTTCCAACATCGTCGTTTGTTTTAAAAAATACCAAAATATGATTTAATGTTACAAAATTCATAAAAAAATTGTTCTACCAAAATTTAATATTCGAAACCGGTTTTGTTTTACCAAAATTTGTTTTACTACAATCATGATATACCTTTTTATTACTCGCTTAGAATATTTAAAGCTTATATGATCCCATAAAATTCAAAACAAGATAAAGTGAAACAGCGGATGCAAATGGAGGTAAATTCTAGTCTAGCTTAACCAGGTAAACTTCATATGTTTTGTAAAATCATGTCTCATGTGGATAGCTCCTCATAAAGAGTAACTCCTCAAATTTGCATCCAGGTTATATGTTTTGTACTATATTTGTTTAGAGAGATTATTCTCTACTATGTACCTTCAACCATCTGTGCTCATTGATTTTTCAAAGATAAAATAAATTTGTTATGAATTTTCTAACATTAAATTATATTTTGGTATTTTTTTAAAACAAACGACAATGTTGGAAATGTCGTTAGCGGCCAACAAGTAAAGAAAATAATGAGGGGCGGTTTCGACCTTTTCACAATCTATTTGTCCACGTGTCCATCAGTCAGGGATAATTGATCAAATTGAGACGAAAATCATAAGTTTAAGGGCCAAAGTGGTCGTTTTGATAGTTCAGGGGCCAATTTGAGCCTTCGGGGATAGTTGAGGGGTCAAAATGGCCGTTTTGATAGTTTAGGGGCCAATTTGAGCCTTCGGTGATAGTTGAGGGGCCAAAACGGCTATTGTGCCTAAAACAATAACCAATTACACAGTTTCTCTATAATTTGTGAGACAAATAATTCGAGTATAGTTACTCCATGGTTAGACAATAGTTATCAAATCCATGATTAGACAATAGTTATCAAATACAAACAAAACGCTACAGTACTTTATATCAGTAAATATTTTGGATCTAAACAAGGCCTATTTAGATAAAAAATGACATTTTAGCATTTCGTTTGTATTTGACAATTATTGTCCAACTATGAAGTAACTAGACTCAAAAGATTGCCTCGTAAATTATAGACAAACTGTGCAATTAATTACTTTTTACCTACATTTAATGCTCTATGCATACCTCCAAAGATTCAATATGATGAAATTTTTTATAAAGTTTTGGAATTTTGAAATCATATCTAAACAAGGCCTAATATTTGTGCTCATGTTGTTCTACTTCCCAACAAATTCCCACGAGGAATACCAGAGTAAAGAAAGAGGAAATTGGCAGTTAAGTGGGATGTGCGCCCATGAATCTTGCAGAATCCTTATAGAAAACATGAATGTGTACGATCGTACTATATTTTCAGGAAAAAAAAATATTATTGGTCAAACTTTTCAACTTGACTATAAATATATTCAGCCTAGATAAATTGCTGATGCGAGATCGATGCACTAAGAGCATCTTCAGGAGATTAGTCAAATCGTTTTCTAAATGTAAATTTGGTTATTATGAAAAGAAAAGATGTCTCTAACAGAATCTGTAAATGACTCTCCAAATTTAGAAGATCTCCATTCCACCTCATTCGCTCTCTATCTTTGGATAGTCTACCTCACTAGCCATCTATGCTTTTATTTTACAGAGTCTGTTGGAGTAATTTAGTATTATCTATTTTAGAGAGTAACTAAATCATTAAATTTGTCTAGTATATTTATAAAGTCTTTTGGAAATGTTCTAAGTACAGAGATGGTTCTTTACTGACGGCCCTATTTTTGTACGGGCGTACGTAAAAGTAGACGCCAGTGCAGAAAAATTACAGGTGCAAAATCATTTTTAACGTCTGTCTATACATGACCACACAAGTAGAAATGCTTCTGTTTTTACTAGTGATTGACTTAACCTGCTCTGTTTTACCGCAAAAATTTTTGTGTAGGCACAATCCCCACCCAGCACCCATAAACACTCATCATGAATTAATGCCACGTGTCCATACAAAAATCATCCAGCACATTAGACTTTCTGCCTTTCGTATTGACGATTAAAGACCACCATTAGTAAAAGTAGCATGTAGTAGTGGCATTAATAAATATATTTTCTAGCAAAATCCTTTTTTTCATATTTTATATTATTTACAATCCTTTCTAGTTAAAATTTGATCATTTAAACAATGTTGATAACTTTGACAACTTATGTTTTTATGACCAATAACTTAGACAAGAGGTTTATATACTTCCTTATTGAAAAGAAGAGATCTTGGTAAGAAAAAAGGGACTCTAATAACTTCTTTAATCAGATCTCCAACTATTGTATTCGTCCTCTAATCTAGATTTCTCGATAGCTAAAGATGAAGAGCAGGGCTAACTCTTTAGAGTGCACACAAGATATAGATAAATTGAAGGGTGAAAGAAATAAATAGATTCTTATTCAAATGGCTATTCCAATGATGATTAAAGAGTGAATTTAAGAAAAATGAGTATACCTATTTGGACAAATCTTCAATATTCAACAACAAAAGGGACTTATTCATGCTTAGAACACACCAAAAAAAATCTTAGAAATTTGAAATGAGATCGTTAAATTAGATTAGGTGTGCAATATAATAACGGAACAGGTGTTATTTCAAAGTTACGGGATGGGTAGTTCTCCCAAAAAAAAAAGGTACGGCATGGGTGATTTGGAGAAAATACTCCGTAGGTACGTAGCAGCTTGGCCGGTGAGGGCAATGTTGTCAAGCGTCCGCATCGAACCCACGTGGATGTGGAGCCATCGTACCGCGACACCCTTGTTTACGACAAAAAACTCAGTCTGCATCAATCGATCTGTTCTCCAATGTTCCAGTATCCTGCCCTGTGTTGGTGTAATACATTACGCATGGTATTGAAGTGATCGGTGCTGGCCTGTTCGGTGGCGTGCCATTATGGATACTGTAGCAGCATCACAGCGCTGCAAGCTCTGGCTGCAATTTGTTCTCTAGGTACTGTAGTAGCACTACAATCATGGCCATACTTTATCAGTGTGAATCAATTTACACTAGCGACATTCAAACAGAGACAAACTACCATTGTAAATGATTTCCCAAAATTTATAAAACGGGCTAATTAAGAAATGGACAAAAAAAACCGTAGGAAAAAATGCTAGAGCCAACCACTAGTACAAAACCTGTTTTTAGCCCCGGTGCGTAAAGGTCTTTAGTCCCGGTGCCTGAACCAGGGCTAAGGATTCGGGACTAAATGTCCCTCCTTTAGCCCCGGTTCGCACAACCGGGGCTAAAGCCCGACCTATTACCAACCGGGGCTAAAGGATGCGCCAAGTGGCGCAGGCGGGCCACTCGTGGCAGCACCCTTTAGTCCCGGTTGGTATTACCAACCGGGGCTAAAGATTTTTTTTTATTTTGGTATTTCTTATTTTGGTTTTCCAATTAGATTAGGTATTCAAATGTGTGTATTCTACGCTTCTAATACATGTATTCACACACTTATAAGTTAGTTTCAAGCATTAAACACAAATAAACTATGAAACTCTATAAGTATAATATATATATACACATAAAATTTACATCATTATCAATTGTTACTTGACTTAAGAGACAAACGCTCTCGTCACTTAAATATCATACAGATGTTCGTCTTGATTTGGCTTGAGTGGTTCGGCCGGGTCGTAATAGTAGTCGCCTCCAGGTTTGACCACTTTTTTAAGAAAAAATCCAGCAAATGTCTCTTGAATTCCTTTGAGGCGGTCTTCTTGCATCACTTGTTGCTGCAACCATAGCGTCTTCAATTTGCATTATAAAGAAACAAATGTTAATATACATAAGATTTAGTTAATAGCAACAAATAAATAAAATGGATGTATTATATATACATATTACATACTTTTAGTTTCTCTGTAAGAGTTCTTCTTGCATACACCATGAGGTACTCACAAACATAGTATCCACACAGATTGTTGCCTTGTAGCTGCCTTAGAATCCACTATAAGATATGAAAAGATTACCATCGTCATCATACGCATATGTTAAAGCATGATAAGGTAACAGATTACGAGAGCTAGTAGAACTTACAGGTAACATACGAGGACCCTGTAGTGTCTCTTCTAGTTCCGGACGGTGTTTCGGGACGAACCAAGCCCAAACCTTGCTCAATAATTGGATCATTAGTTAATTAACTCTTGCAGTGTAGTTAAAGAGCAGGAATCCATATTTAAAGATCAAAGTTACCCCTTGATAATGTCTATCATATCTTGGTAATCTCCCGGTGGTTTTCTCAATGAGTCAAAGATTATATATGCACTTCTTCTCATATCGATGACTATGAGTATCTAGTGAAAACTGCATTTGTTTGTAGAGTCAACATATATATCTTTATGCTGAATTGAGTAATAAGTAAGACAAATTGTGCAAACGTTAACAACACTCACCCAAAGTTGTATGGGAAGAGTATATATTCTCTGGTCTTTTGGTTGACCAAGAACCTCCGAAGATTCCTCTCCGTTTGAGGTATCCATTGTTCGTGGGGAGTGTTTGGATCCGAGAATATGGTTGATGGATCAATGAAACCAATTTCCGTGTCTCCCTTACGTTTGGGCATTAACATCAAGAATCTACATATATATGTTTGATGATAGTTAGTTACTATACATATACATATGCTATAGTCCGATTACTAAAAGAAATGATAATCACTTATAGACAGTAGCAGCTCATCAGAGATTTGTCTAGAGCGTCCATGTGGCATAGTTGGTAGAGCTCACTATACGGAACAAATATAAGGTCATCGCCCCGGAAGTAATGTTCTTGTCTAATTCTGACGCAAATGCAGTCATCATCAGGGTTTTTGGTACATGCCTCCATGTACCATGAGTTTAACTTGCGCATTTGCGTACCAAGATCCCTGAGGGCCGATGTGTTGTATAGACTTCTGCCACGTACATAACTTCTCTTAAACTCATCGACTATAGTGGCATTTGCGACTAGTGCATTTCCGTAAAATTGAGTCGCGGATATATTAGCTCCTTTCAAGAAATCTTCCAATCCATCATAATTGACCTTGGGGCCACTGTAGTCTTCTAGCATGCTCATGTTTGAACCATATTCATACCCAACAACTAGCGGGGGCATTGATTGCTTCGATTGTTCCCCGAGCTGTGGGACACCCTTCCCTGCTCTTTTCCTCTCGGTAATTGCCTTTTCGAGAGTGCGGTCATAGTCCGGTATTGGAGATTTCTTCTGAGCATCACGTAGCTTTCTCTTCTTTTCTTTCAACTCTTGCCTTAGAGCTAATTGATGTAAGTAGAACGGCTTTTTAGCTTCTTTCTTTGCTTTATCGTCATCTTTAAATTTCTTGAATTGTGCGGCAACATCGGCCTTTATTGAAGCCGATGTTTCTTCTTCAGTCCTCTCAAACAGAAGTTTCTGAGGAATCTTAACAATAACTTTCCTTGTAGCTTGCCTCTTTGTTTTTGGTTGGGCGGCTGACACCTTTGCTTTTGTGGCGGTCCTCTTCTTTGGCAATGGGGCCGTTGTCGGTGTTGGAGAACGTCGTGGAGGCGATGGGCCGGTGTCGGCGTTGGAGAACGTCGTGGAGGCGATGGGGCCGGTGTCGGCGTTGGAGAACGTCGTAGAGGCGATGGGGCCGGTTTCGGAGATGGAGATCGCCTTGGAGGTTCTAGGGAGGAAGCCATGTCATGCATTTCACCATCATCATCCCTCGCAACACTATGACCAGCAGGTGATGAATGGTGACTTAGGTCTCCGGGTGAGGTCCTACAGTGAAAACAACGAGTGTTAATAAAGTATCGCTATTTAAGCCAATACAAAGTTAGTGAAAAATTAAGAGATAGGTATGATTCACTTTCATTCACACCTAGGATGAGGAGGAAGAGGCGGCGACAGTACAATAGGAGGTGATGCCCCAGGAATAATGATATAGCGCTTGCGCCAACAAATAAAAGTCTTCTTCGCTTTTCCTAAAGTCGTCTCCCCATCACTTCCTTCAATGTCAAGCTTAACATCGCGATGACCTTTTTCAACTCTATCCACCGAGACGCGAGCATATCCAGCTGGTACTTTTGACCCATGGCATATTGGTGTCTTCGTAGGGTCGATATGAGATACAATACCGGTAGCTACCATGATTGTTGTAGCCCCCTCTGGAATGTGCAGCTCACATGGTGTATTCGGTTCTGTGATGTCATCCACGGGGAAGCGTAGCTTTGCGTCATCACCAGGTTGAGGCACTTCCGTGGAAGCACAACTTCTTTTCAAGTGAGTTGATGGGCTGATGTTGACTTGCGGTAATGATCCAGTACTTTGCATTCGGCTGATTGCTAACTCCACTTGCCTTTTGATTTCCTCAGCCATTCTCGCTTCATGTTTCTCTTCTCGCTCTTTTGCTTGAATAGCTGCTTCGCGTGCTTGACTAAGCATTTGCGACATGCTAAGTTTCATAGCTTCCTCCGCTTTCTTCTTTCTGTGGCGGCTTCTATATGTATCTTTGTCTTGAGGGAAGGCATGCTTCCACGGCACCGCGCCATGACCTCTCGTTCACCCACCGTGTTCTGCAGTCCCCAGGGAATATGTCGGCTCATCTTTATCTCTATATAGTGACCATACTCCTTGTTCCCTCAAAGATTGAGCTTCAACCAGTTTCCTTGCTTCTTCTGTGAGTCCTTCGTATACGTTAATCTCCCGGTCTAAGGGTCAATGCCTCCACCGTGACTAAAAAACCACCACTTACTGTGCTTAGCCCAGTTATCTGATTCTGGTTGGATTCCCCTAGTTTGAAGGTCCTCTTCTTCTTTTTCCCACTTAGGAATGGCAGTCTTGTAGCCACCTGATCCCATGTGATGATGGTATTGCTTTTCTCTGGCATTCTGCTAGTTTTGTTGAGCTCGTGATTCGCCCTCTTCGGATGTCTTGAAAGCTACAAAGTCATCCCAAAACGGTCTCAACTTGACGTAGGCCTTTTTGTTGAAATCTGGAGTCAGGTTCTTCTTGATAAAATCATTATGCAATGTCTTTTTCCAGGCCTAGAAATATGTTGCCATCTTCTTCATAGCACAGTCCCTAACTCTCCCCTTCAGAGCTTCATCTTCTGTATCGAGCGAGAAATGTTGAAGGACTTCTTGCCAAATTAGTTCCTTGTCACGATCAGACACAAAACTAATGTCAGGACGTCCTTTCCTTTGCCGCCATTCACGAGCACTGGTCGGAAGCCTATCCCTTACAAGGTAACCACAATTGAGGGAAAATCTATGTGCATGTGGTCCAAGTACTGCCCCTGTTTCCTCATCGAATTTCGTGATAATGTACCGACCCTCCAATGGCTTCTTCGGGCCTCGTACATTTTTACTCTTCCCCGTAGTTGTCGTTGATGCAGACGGCTATGTATGTAGACACACAAAACTTATAAATATAACTATACAACTATAATTATTTGATTTTCATGTATACACAAGAGATTGTAGACATATATATACCTCGGCAACATTGTCTTGCGCGATATTTTCTTGCTCAACATCTAGCGTAAAGTACTAACTTCCATCATCTACTTGATTGGTGCCATATACTACTTGATCAGTACCATCGTTGATCATTGAAAACAATAAAGCCTCAATGTCGTCATTCGGGTCTTCCATATCTATATCAAATCATATATATACATGTTTACTCTAGCAATAATGGAAGTTCAATATTTAGACACTTAGTAGAGTAACCAAAAGGGTAGACATGTCTTAGGGTTTAGGGTAGACACTTATGATGTATATCTATAGGGTTTAGAAACTTAGGGGTTTAGGGTTTAGGGTAGAAATATATACATGTTTACTAGCAATAATAATGGAAGGTCAATATTTCTCTAGAGTACACACTTGGGGTAGACACTTAGTCTTAGAGTAACCAAAAGGGTAGACATCACTTAGAGTTTAGGCCGGGTATAGGCCGGGTAGACACTTAGGATGTATATCTATAGGGTTTAGACACTTAGGGGTTTAGGGTAGACACTAAGTAGTGTGTGTAATAAAAGTGTTTAGGGTTTAGGGTAGACACTTAGGGTTTAGGCACTTAGAGTCAGACACTTAGGGTATATATTTCTCTAACCAATGAAAGATCTATACATTTAAGTACAAATAATGAAAGGTATATATTTCTCTAACAAATGAAAGCTTAGGGGTTTAGGGTAGAAACTTAGTGTGTGAGTAAACTCTAAACAAGTGTGTAACACTTAGGGTAGACGCATATATATCAATAATGGAAAGGGTCGACACTTATAGAGGTAATAATTTGCTAATAAAAGGGTACACACTTTGCTAAATGGAAAGGGTATACTTAATATATAATATAGCAATAATGGAAAGGTGTAATAATTTGCTAAATCAATTTGCTAAGACTAAAATATATTTGTTAAGACTAAAATATATAACTAAAACTAAATCAATTTGCTAAGACTAAAATATATAACTAAAACTAAATCAATTTGCTAAGACTAAAATATATAACTAAAACATACATCAATTCGCTAACACTAAAATATATAACTAAAACATATACATCAATTTCGTAAAACTAACAAATCCATATCTAAATTCACCTTTTCCTCTCTTCTTTTATATTTTTCTCTTTCTAATTTATTTCTTTGTTCTTCTTCTCCTTTCTTCTCCTTCTTTTTCCTGTTCTTCCTTCTTCCTTCCTTCTTTTCTGTTTCTCTTTCTTCTTTCTTTCTTTCTTTCTTTTTCTCTACTTCAATGCGGCGCCGATAGATCGACTTCAAGGATCGCGCGCGGGGTGGCGGGCTCAATGTAACACCCCAAATTTTGCTTTCCGGAAATTAGAGTTAAAATGATTTAATTACACATTTTGTGTTCATGAAAATGTAGGAAATTAAAAACTTTTATCAAATTAAAAGTTTCTTCGAGCTAGCAACATAGTGCACTCATGCCTCTGCATATGGTTTAATATGTTGTGTGGTTTTGTCAAATTTCAAAAGGAATTTAAAAAGGTTTCAAAAAGATCTTTTCAAAAAGATATCTGAAAATTGTTTTGCAAAATGGTTTTCAAAGCAAATCAAAAGGAAAAGATTTTTGAATTAAAAAAAACAGAGGGAAAACTCTTCCCTTCTCCCCCTCCCTTTTTCCTCTTTCTGGCCCGCTCGCAGCAGCCGGCCCACCACCTCCCTCCCTTCTCCCTCTCTCTCTTGTGCGTTTGAGCACCGGCCCGCACCCGCAGCCGGCCTGCTCAAACGCGTAGCGCGCTTGGTCCAGCCCCGCTTGGGCCTCCCCCTTTCCCTTGGCCTGCTCGCCCCCGAACCAGCCCAGCTGAGCTCGCGGCCCAGCTTCCCGCTCGGCCTACCCAGCAGCACGCCAGCCCAGATGCCCCCTCCCTCAGCACGTGGCCCAGCTCGCTCTCCCCCGCTGCCACTGACCGCGCGGGCCCGCACGTCAGCCCGCCTCGCTGCCGCTGACTACCTGACCCCACCCGCCAGCGAGCCAGCCCTTTCCCCTTCACCTTCCTCCAGGCGCCGCGGAGAGCACCGTCGCCGCCGTCTCTTCCGCTCCGGTAGCGCTCGCACAAGTGGCTTTAATGGCCACTCAGCCTCTGCGCCTTGATGGAGGCACTCGCGTCCGCTCGCCTCCCAGCCCCGGCCTATAAAAGGCTCCGCACCGGCCCCTGTTCCCTCCCCTTCCGCCTCGCCGAAGCGCCGCCCCACCCGAGCGCCGCCGTCGCCGACGACCTCGCCCTGGTAAGCACTTGCGGCCTCCCTGAGGTCACGGTCAAGTCCGCCGTGCCCTCCTACACCTCCTCGGCTCCTCGCCTTCGCCGGCGGAGCACCGTGGCGCCGCCCACCGCGCAACCGCCGAGTCTGAGCACCGCGGCCCGCCGCCGGGCCGAGACGCTTTGTGCCCCCACCGTCCTCGCCAATGCCCGGGACGCGTTCGCCTTCGCCCTAGAACCCTCCCCGGCTCCTCGGCTTCGCCTTTGGAGCACCGGACCGCTGTCCCGCCCGCACGCCGCGGAGCACCGTGCACCGCGCTCGCCGTGGCCGAGCCACCCCGCGACCTCGACGTCGCCCGCCAACCGTTGGAACGGCCTCACCGTCCCGCCCGCAGTGCTCCGGTACCATTCCCTCGGCCAACCGAGCCCGCAACGCCATCCCGGCGTCTCGCCGGCGACCTCCAGGCCGCGCCCATGGCACGCCGCCGCGCCCCCCGTGCCGCTCCGGCGTCTGCATGCCTGCGCCGCCCCCTGCGTCGTCCGATCCTGCATGGACGGCCAGGATCATATCCCCGCGAAGGGGTATGCCCCGGTCCGTGGTGGACCGGTGGACCAGAGCCCCGAGCGTAGTCCACACCGCTTTCGTGAGCCCAGCCAATCCCGCGTGCCACGTGGCACCAGCCGGCCCGCACCATCAGCAGCCTTAAGTTCTTGGCGTCTTATTCGTTTATGCCTTCTCTGTTGGAAAACGTAATCCCGTTCAGTTCTGTTTTATTTCGAAAATAAATAGAAATCTATATTTACAGATCTGCCACTCCTTTTCAAAAGCCTATAAAAACTTCATTTTAAATCTGTTTTCATCCAAACAAGTTGTGTTAGATTCGTAATTTATTTTCTACATGTTAAAACCAAAATCCAATTTGTTTTAAAAGTTTGAAAATGTTTATTTATTAAATGGTTTTAAATGAGTTTTAAATTTCTAAAACTTGTTTAAATCATATCTCTCTTGTTTTAATTTCAAATCGACTCGTTCAAGTTGCGTTGGTTTTTTAAAATCGTAATATACGCAATAGTGTCCTTTAATACCATGTTAATAGTTCTGTAATTTAATGGTTAATTCATAACTTGATTAAAGACTATGCAATATGCTTTATAAATAAAATATGCATAGTTCCACTTCGGTTTTCAAATCTAAATATAAGTTTGACTTAATCCAACTTAGCTATTTCTCTGAAATTAATGAAGCTCTTAGTTCTCTTTCCAAAAGCTAATCTTCCGTTAGTCATAGCTTGATCATCGTAGCTCCGTCGTGTTCTTCGCGGCTTCGTGATCGTAGCAACGCGTAGTTTTCTTTTAAATCCTTTTCATTGATTGGTGTATTGTTCTAAATAGATATGTATGCATGCTATGTATGTTTGATCAGGTGTTTGAGTGGTGTTTGTGATCTTCTCTAATCGGTGAGTGTTACATTGGTGATCAAGGAGTGGTGTTTGAGAAGATATGTTGAAGAAGTTGATCCTTGAAGACGGATCTGAGTTTAAGGCAAGTATAGCATGTGATCTTCCTTGTTGTCCTATTCATCTTAAATACTTAATTCATATGCATGTGTCTACCTTGTTACCATTAAGGATTACCTAGATTTGATATCATGTACCTTGTCACCTTTGAGGGTTTGCATTGGGTAGATCAAAGCTAATGCTCTTAATGAATGACCATGATCTTGTAACTTGACTAATGATATATGCAATAACGATAAAAGATGACTTTTTTAGCAATGTGGACTATAGGTGGAACATCAGGAACTCACACTTGTGTTCTCACTCATAGGGGTATCTCTGTAAGTGGATTCCCCCAGGAAAACAGTGCTACCATAAGCTATATGACTCTGACTTGACTTAGTACTAGACTTTTACTAGTTTGTGGCAGCTTACCTGAAAGGGTGCAAGAAGGACTCTGACTTGTTGGGGCTCGGCCTACCTGTTGAGTGCGCTACGGTGACCTTCAGGAGGGGAGCCCTAGCTTTTCACTGAGGAAACTTGGAGCGGGTTGCTACTTATTAGTGGAACCTACGAAAGGTCTCATAGTGAACCCTATCGACCTACCTTGGAAGTGGGTTAAGAGGTTAGCTATCTCAGGTGAAAGGGCAATTCATGACTTGTGGGTAAAGATGTACGACCTCTGCAGAGTGTAAAACTATCATGACAGCTGTGCTCACAGTTATGAGCGGCTTGAGCTCCTTACTGTGTGATGTCCTTATGTCATAGTTCATCAGTTTTTATTAATCATAAGTTATTGTTATTTGTACATATATGCATTATATCTTGTTACCTTGATCATGTGGTTATTTGGGCTTATGAAGAACTTGATGCTACTCAATTGCTAAAATTATGACTTACTAAAAGCTGATGCAGTTAAACCCGTGTCTATCCTTTTTGAGCCTCATGAACCCCCTGTTATACTTGCTGAGCATGGTGAGCTGACGCTTGTTGTCATCACCTTTAAAAATTCCGGATGGGTACCAGATTGCAAGAGCGGGAAGAGATAGGCTTGTGATGAACCAGTCAGTTGGTCCCTGTGGACTTGGAGTCTTCACCTGAAGATCGGAGTTATCGTTCCGCTGTTTGCTACTTTAAGGTTATCCTTTATGACCTTATATGTTATATATTTTAGGTATTGTCTTTTGATATTACCTTGTTCTGTGGCTATATGTGAGATTCGACTTCCTGGGCTCACATATAGGGTACATCTGGTTTTGGTCTTAAAACCGGGTGTTACAGATTGGTATCAGAGCAATGCTGACTGTAGGACGCAAGCCTAGGTAGAACTGGTCGTTTCAGCAAGCTCTTAACCATGTTTGGTTATTGCTTTCTGTCTAACCTTGATATTTTTCTAAATTATGCTCATCCCTATCCTCATTCTATTGAAAATACCTGGTCTCCTTTCTGAATCTTTCTTCCCTGTCTGAAGATGAATCATAACAAGAATGATAAGTCAGCTAGCCCTAAAGATCCGCAAGATAATAACACCTCAAGCAACCAAGTCACATCAGATCTGTCATCAGCCAGTGATAGCAACATGCATCATGGAGGAAGCTCTTGTCACTAATCATCCCGCTAGGAGTTTATGCCCTTTTGTAATAAAACGCTAGTCTCAAAGTTGAGTCAATGACTGAAGTGTGAATCTTTAATGTCTTGTTGAAGTGTCTTAATGCTTATGCTTGTTTTGGATCTTTGTAATGAGTGAATGATCTTGTGGGATTTTCCCACAATTTCATTTAGTTTATAGACCTAATGTTGTAAATAGTTGGGTTCTCTTGTCTCCTGTTTCCCTATCCTATCTTCTCTGGAGCAACCTATCTCTCTGTTTATGGAAGCTAAAATCATGGAAGATTTCTGTACAAAAGTAGACTTCCATATCACTCTCTGACTGCAAGAATCACCCCCATAGCTATCATGGTTTGGAAGTCATGAAAATCACAAGAAGATCCAACTATGTTGTTTGGAACTTGGAATAGTTCGGTTGGATGTTGTTTTGACTACCTAAACCACAAAATCTGAAGAAGCGCACCATAAGGAAGTTGTAAGGAACCTTATAAGCTCTCCAACAGTTTAAGTTACAACTTCATTGGATTAATAGGACTCTAGTTATGGCTGTTTTAGTAAGTTGTTGATTTGTATCTAGTGAGGAAAGTTTGGATTAGTTGTTTCTGTGTGTACACTCAAGTTTTCAGGAAGTCCCAGAAGAACATAAGGATGGTTAACCACTCGAAGGAGAATGCAAGCTACTCTTTGGAGATCCCTAGTCAAAATCATCTTAAGAGGGGTATCCAAGAAGTAGTTTCAAATTGGAAGTTGCATACGTTTTAATGTCGAGCTTAAAACATTTTGCTTATCAGTATGCTTTCTCTAGTTGCTCATCTAATACATCACCTGAAGCTGTATTTAAGGAAGCTACGAGTGACCAAGATCTAATATACATATATCAAGACATAAAGATAAAGCAATTTCATGTGAGAGTGAGCGTCAAGGAATAAAAGTGAAGGGAAAATACACTCAAGGAATGTTGAGCAGTCTGTCTACCACAAGTGGATCTAAGGAGGTCGTGTATGGTTACATCTTCATAAACTCAACTTCCACAAAAGTGATGTTTGACCCCAAAGCTACACATTCGTGTGTCTCTAGCATATATGTGCGAGATCATAAGATGACAATGCTTCCAATAAGAAAACCGGTGAAGGTTGATACTATTGGAGGTACAGTGAAGGCAACTCATATGTGCCCAAAAGTTAGTTTTCATATAGATGGAGAAAACTTCAAGGAAAACTTCATTGTTTTGGATTTCACAAGCCATGATGTTATCCTTGGAAGAGGATATTTCTCTGCTCGTAAAGGAGTTATGGATCATACTCAAGGTTTGGTATATCTAACGACACCGACAAGAAAAAGAATTGAGTATCAAGGAATGCCACCTAATCCTGAGAACTTCAAAGATGACCTACTAAAGAGTGGAAATATGGAGAATAGTGAGGTGGAATATTTTCCGTCCATGCAACATCAGAATCCTCAAGATGACATATGAAGATAACATGTGGTCTCTAGATCGAAGTTTGGTTTGCAAGTGAGCGGTGATCTCTGTATCTTGAAGTTCAGTTGTGCTCTCATGTGAAAGTCTTTGTTTCCAAATCAGATGTAATCTTTGTTTCTTGGAAGACATCTTTATCTCTCCTGCTGGTCTCTCCGAATCTCGGGACGAGATTCATCTTAAGGGGGGTAGATTTGTAACACCCCAAATTTTGCTTTCCGGAAAATAGAGTTAAAATGATTTAATTACACATTTTGTGTTCATGAAAATGTAGGAAATTAAAATATTTTATCAAATTAAAAGTTTCTTAGAGCTAGCAACATGTTTGTGCACTCATGCCTCTGCATCTGGTTTAATATGTTGTGTGGTTTTGTCAAATTTCAAAAGGAATTTAAAAAGGTTTCAAAAAGCTCTTTTCAAAAAGATATTTGAAAATTGTTAGGCAAAATGGTTTTCAAAGCAAATCAAAAGGAAAAGGTTTTTGAATTAAAAAAAAGAGAGGGAAAACTCTTCCCCTCTCCCCTCCCTTTTTCCTCTTTCTGGCCCGCTCGCAGCAGCCGGCCCACCACCTCCCTCCCTTCTCCCTCTCTCTCTTGTGCGTTTGAGCACTGGCCCGCACCCGCAGCCGGCCTGCTCAAATGCGTAGCGCGCTTGGTCCAGCCCCGCTTGGGCCTCCCCCTTCCCCTTGGCCTGCTCGCCCCCGAACCAGCCCAGCTGAGCTCCCGGCCCAGCTTCCCGCTCGGCTTGCCCAGTAGCGTGCCAGCCCAGATGCCCCCTCCCTCAGCGCGTGGCCCAGGTCGCTCTCCCCCGCTGCCACTGACCGCGCGAGCCCGCATGTCAGCCCGCCTCGCTGCCGATGACTACCTGACCCCACCCGCCAGCAAGCCAGCCCTTTTCCCTTCCCCTTCCTCCGGGCGCTACGGTACAAGATTGTCATCACCTTTAAAAATCCCGGATGGGTACCAGATTGCAAGAGCGGGAAGAGATAGGCTTGTGATGAACCAGTCAGTTGGTCCCTGTGGACTTGGAGTCTTCACCCGAAGATCGGAGTTATCGTTCCGCTGTTTGCTGCTTTAAGGTTATCCTTTATGACCTTATATGTTATATATTTTAGGTATTGTCTTTTGATATTACCTTGTTCTGTGGCTATATGTGAGATTTGACTTCCTGGGCTCACATATAGGGTACATCTGGTTTTGGTCTTAAAACCGGGTGTTACACTCAAGCGCGCGTGTGCGATAGAAAGGGCGCGTGTGTGCGACGGACTCCGATGGCGGGCTCGGGCGCGGCGGTGGTGGCGGCGCCAGCGGCGCCGGCCGGAATTGCGCGCGAGACAGTGGCCGGAAGCCGGAGATGAGACGGCGGCGGCGCTCGGACGGCGTGTCTCGGACGGAGGCGGGCTCCTCCAACGGCGTGGCTCGGATGGCGGTGCGCGTAGCAGCAGCGACTTGCGCGGCGGCGCGACTAGATGGCCGGAGAGATGGCGGCGCAGTAGGGGGTGTGCGGCGGCGGCGCTCGGACGGCGTGGCTCGGACGGCGGCGGGATCCTCCGACGGCGTGGCGGCGGTTGGAGAGGAAGAAGGCCGCAGCACGGTTGTTGTGAGAGATTGACGAAGATAGAGGGGAGGAGGAAGACAGATCGGACGTGACCCCTATATAGGAAGGCCACCTTTAGCCCTGGATGGTATTACCAACCGAGGCTAAAGGACCTTTAGCCCCGGTTGGTAATACCAACCGCGGCTAAAGGGTAACACCTTTAGCCCCGGTTAGTAATACCAACCGTGGCTAAAGGGTAACACCTTTATCCCCGGTTGGTATTACCAACTGGGCCTTTAGCCCCGGTGTGTAATACCAACCGAGGCTAAAGGCCTGTTTAGGCGCCAAACAAAATTTTAGTGGGCAGGTTTTATATGTTTTGGTATTGTATATAGTTTAATATCTATATAAATTGCTCTAGGTCTTGTAAATTGCATAATAAATTAAATACATGCCACAAAATTTTTTAAAAATAACCATTAAATTTCATTTTGCTTTATTATACATTAGAAAAATGTATAACATAAAATATTTTAACTTTTTTATAATATCAAATATAAATGTAACTAACCATTAGAATTTGGTTAATGCAAAAGTATATTGTTCAATTAAAAAAAATAAAATGCTTGGTTACCAACAGAAAATTAGTTTATGCATTATTTTAACGTTAAACTATTTGTGTTTCACCATTCATTGTCCAATTATGCGACCTTTAAGTGTACCCTTAAATAGAAAATTGTTAATGAGACACTAAATGACCCTATATGAAAAACTTTTGAATACAAAGGTTTTACTGACAAATGTAAATCTTCATTAGTCACTAAATGACTACAAAAGAAGTATTAGTAAACATTAATTTGACCAAATACAAATGTAGATCTTTATTTATTTGACCAAAATGCGCAATACACATGTCACTTGATCGACATCACACTGCTAAGATAGCTACATCAAGCGGGCACATTAGTGATCTTCTTCTTGACATATGTCCCTTGGTCATGATCATGTCGTAACCATGGAGTGTCCTCGGCATTTAGAATTATGCTTGGGTCTTTGGTCACACTGAATGACGCAATTCGGTCATCCCTTTCGTAAAGTTCTGACATGTCTGAGTTGTCCTCAATTCCCAAAATATTTATTTTCCATGAAAGAACAATGTGACGCTTGGGCTCATTGATGATTGATTTGTCATCGTTTTTTCCTTTCTTTGGTTTTGTAGACATGTCTTTTACATAGAACACCTGATTCACATCAGCAGCAAGGACGAATGGTTCGTCTTTGTACCCAATAGTGTCGAGGTCCACTGTTGTCATCCCATAATCCTTGTCAATTGTTACCCCAGCTCCGGTCATCTTCACCCATTGACACTTAAACAAAGGGACTTTAAAATTAGGTGCATAGTATAGTTCCCAAATCTCAACTATGCGGCCATAATATGTTTGCCTTTTTCCATTTGGGTCAATGGAATCTATGCGGACACCACTGTTTTGGTTGGTGCTCCTTTTATCTTGGTCTACAGTGTAAAATATATTTCCATTTATCTCGTAGGCTTTGTACGTGAGGATGTGCCATGATGGTTGTCTAGCCAACAAATACAGTTGGTCATCAATACTGTCATCGCCATTAAATTTTATTCGCAACCAATCGCCAAAAGTTTTCATGTGTTCACGCATAATCCAAGCTTCATTCTTCCCTGAAAACTGGGATCGTAGGAACTTCTTGTGTACCTCAACATACGGCTCCACCATGGAGGAGTTTTGAAGAACTGTGTAGTGTGCTTTGTTGAAATAATCATCCTCGTACCGATATATGTTTTCTTCCCTAGTGTTCCTTTCCCACTAAGTCTCCCCTCGTGTCTTGATTCAGGAACACCAATCGGGTCAAGGTCGGGAATATAGTCAACACAGAACTCAATGACCTCTTCTGCCCCGTAGCCCTTGGTGATGCTTCCTTCTGGGCGAGCACATTGGTGAACATATTTTTTCAGGACTCCCATAAACCTTTCAAAGGGGAACATGTTGTGTAGGAACACATGACCGAGAATACTAATCTCTTTGACCAGGTGAACTAGGAGGTGTTCCATGATATTAAAGAAGGATGGAGGGAAAACCAACTCAAAGCTGACAAGGCACTGAACCACATCATTCTGTAGACCAGCTAGTTACATTGGATCGATTGCCTTCTGAGAAATTGCATTGAGAAATGCACATAGCTTAACAGTGGCTAGACATAAATGTGGAGGTAGAATTCCTCTTAACATAACCGGAAGAAATTATGTCATAAGCACGTGGCAGTCATGAGACTTTAAGTTTAGGAATTTATTCTCTGACACATTTATTATATTCTTTATATTGGAGGAAAATCCAGATGTGACCTTGATGCTGCTTAGACATTCAAACATGATTTCCTTCTCTTCTTTGCTAAGAGTGTAGCTAGCAGACTTTAAATAATGGCGTCCATCTTCTGTCTTCTCTGGATGCAGGTTGTCTCGTTCTTTCATGTCTTGCAAGTCTTGTCGTGCTTCAAGTGTATCTTTGGATTTTCCATACACACCCATGAATCCTAGCAGGTTCACACAAACATTCTCTGTCAAGTGCATCACGTCGATCGCGTGGCGAACCTCTAGGACATGCCAATAGGGTAGCTCCCAAAATATGGACTTCTTCTTTCACATGGGTGTGCGCCCATTAGCATCTTTTGGAACTGGTACAGCCCCTTCTCTCTTTCCAAAGACTAATTGCACAGCCTTGACCATATCAAGTACCTCCTGTCCAGTTTGGTTGTCAGGCTTGGTTCATTTCACTTCTTCTTTACAATGCTTTCCTTTTTTTTTCTGGCTTGGTGATTCTTAGGAAGAAAACGACGATGGCCAAGGTACACGACCTTTCGACATTTTTTCAGGTATACACAGTCAAGGTCATCAAAACAGTGTGTGCATGCATTATATCCCTTGTTTGTCTGTCCTGAAAGATTACTTAGGGCAGGCCAATCATTGATTGTTACGTACAGCAATGCTCGTAGGTCGAAGTGTTCCTGTTTGTACTCATCCCACAGATGTACACCTGGTTTGCTCCATAAAAACAGGAGTTCCTCAACTAAGGGCCTCAGGAAGACATCGATGTCGTTGCCAGGTTGCTTCAGGCCTTGGATCAGCGCCGACATCATAATGAACTTCCGCTTCATGCATAACCATGGTGGAAGGTTGTAGATAAATAGAGTAACAGGCCAAGTGCTATGACTACTGCTCTGCTCCCCAAAAGGATTCATATCATCCGTGCTCAAACCGAACCTTAAGTTTCTTGCGTCTTCTGCAAACTCCGGGAATTCTCTGTCAATTGCTCTCCACTGGGACCCATCAGCAGGGTGTCTCAACATGTTGTCTGCCTTACGGTCTTCTTTGTGTCATCACAACAACTTTGCATGGTCCTTGTTTCTGAACAAACGTTTCAGGCGTGGTATTATAAGAGCATACCACATAACTTTGGCAGGAATTTTCTTCCTAGGACGCTCTTTGCCCTCAACATCGCCATGGTCATCTCGCCTGATCTTATATTGCGGCGCTTTACATACGGGGAATTCATCCAAATTCTCGTAGTCCTTGCCACGGTACAGGATGCAGTCATTAGGACATGCATGTATCTTCAGGATTTCTAATCCCAGAGGGCACACGACCTGTTTTGCTTCGTACGTAATGGCAGGCAATTCATTAGGCTTCGGAAGCATCTTTTTATTAATCTTGATTAATTGCCCAAATGCCTTGTCGGATATGCAATTTTTGCCTTCCATTGTAGCAACTCCAGTGTTGTACCCAACTTATTTTGCCAATCTTCGGCGCTCGGGTATAGCAGTTTCTTGTGATCCTCTAGCATGCGGTCAAACTTAGCTTTCTCTTTTTCACTTTCACAATCTCTTTGTGCATCACGAATGACCTCACCAAGACCATCATATTCAGAGAGTGTGTCCTCTGCCCCTGCCCCTGCCCCTGCCTCTTCTTCTTCTGCTTCCACCATTGCAATATCATTGAAGTCATCATATTGAGCAATAATGTCGTCAGGGTCCAATTGCTCTTCTTCATCTTCTTCCATCATAATTCTAGTTTCTCCATGCTTGGTCCAATAAATATAGTTTGACATGAAACCCGACTTCAACAAGTGTGAGTGAACAGTCCTTGAGCTAGAATATTCCTTCAAATTCTTGCACAAGGTGCATGGACAACACATGAAATTAGCATCCCGTTTGTTTGCCTCAACCGCTCTTAAGAAATCATGCACGCCATCAAAGAACTCTTTGGAGCGGCGATCAACATTGTACATCCAATCGCGTGCCATCGTCTGCATTATATGACCCAAAACATAATTAAATTTCTCATTTTGGTCAAAAAAAGAAATTATAAATTACCGAACAAAAGGTCGTCTGCATTAAAATAACATGATCGAGATGGAACACCATCATGTGTCATTTCCGAGTCATACAAATACTAATGTTTTCTCTATGAAAGCCTCAACATAGCGTATGCTAAGACCACTAGCACTATACACAGAAAACCTAAAATGCACTTCAGTAGCATAATGATCTCTCGACCAATCCCAACTAAAGCAGACAAATCATCATTCGTCTGCTCAGCATCGACATACTTCTTGAGCTGGCTCACTACCTCATCAGCCTTTGTAGCCTTCGCGACGTGTGTAACATACTCTTCCTCCCAGTATCAGTCGCGGCATCCAGTGCCATCCCACTGAAAATAAAAATAAAAAATCAACACTTTAATCAAATCATCAGGAAATATAGGTACAAATTAACCATGCATGACCATCAAATGTGACAAAATATATAACTCACATTGCGATCTGGACACTTATAGAAGATCCGACCGTTGTTGGGACCCGCCTTCCCCACTCGGTACTCTTTCATAGTCTTTTGCATACACTTGCCACAGGTAATGAGAGGGAGGTCTAGCCTTAGTCGCTTTGGAACCGGATCAGAGGCCGAGTGTCCTGAAGCAGTTGTCATCTACTCTCTATACTCATTTTTCAAACTAGATATTATAAATTCCTTATATTCTAAACAAAGAAAATAAAACAACTAAAATTTACAATTCTCTAAAATTATCAAATGTGTCATGTAGACAACTAAAGTATTCTAGGTAGCTACCTTCTTCATCTAAATATATAATTATTTTGAGCTCAAGTGGCATATATATAAATCAAGAACAATCCACCATAAATCCACCATCTATATTTCTCAAACTAAGCTAAACTAATCTTGAAATGTGGAACATATAATACCCTAGAAATGAAAGGTGTATACTTAGAATACTAATATTAGTTGCCTTGTTCAAAATATTCAAACAATGTCAAGTGAATGAAACTTAAAATAGCAAAAAAGAGAAAATCATAAAGAAAAATCACATATAGAACAAGAAACAATATATGTTGCGGCTAAAATATGAGAGGTTGAAGATAGTAACCTTTCAATGAGTCGATGGAGGCGTAGAAGTGATCAAATGAAGCAATGACCGAAGAGGAGATGAAGAAGAATGAAGAACACCAAGAACAAAAACAAGAACAAGAACAGAGAGGGGAAGAAAAAAGCTTTCGGGCTCGAGTAGGGGAGGAAGAGAGTTCAAATAGGGGGGGGCCTTTATTCCCGGTTGGTGTTACCAACCGGGGTCAAAGGCCTAGAAATAGCCCCGGTTGGTGCCACAAACCGGGGCTAAATGTTTTACCTCGGTTTGTGGAACCAACCGGACCGGGACTAAAAGCCCCCTCCCAACGGCTCGTTGGTCAGACATTGTCAAGGGGGGCTTTTACCACCAACCGGGGCTAAAGGTCCCTTTAGCCCTGGGCGTAATTTTCACCAGGGCTAAAGCCGATTTTGAAAATCACCGAAAGGTGTGTTATGTAGTAGTGAACCTCACGTACGGTCTAACACATTGCTTTGTTACAACTACAGTATGCCTCAGAGTCACTAGTGACTAAGAGGTTGATAAATTCATTTTGTATTAACTTTAATGAATATTGTAATGCATTTTTGAGACTTTATACAAATTCAAATAAAAAAGGTGTAGACTACAAAATTTTATATCTCTTCGAGTACTATAGATTTGGTTTCATCATGTCTCTATCGACTTCATTAGAAATATAAAAAAAACTCAAAATCAATAATCTTCACTACAGGAAAACGGCGAGTTACCGAGTGCTAAATTAGTTGTCGAGTGCCAGATATCTGGCACTCGACAACTAATTTAGTTGCCGAGTGTCACACTCGGCAAGAAAAAACACTCGGCAACTAATTAAATGCTGAGTGCCTTGTACTCGGCAAAAAAAACACTCGACAACTTAATTTTTTTTGCCGAGTGCCGACTCTCGGCAAAAAAATACACTCGGCAACTCGACAACTCGACTAACGCCATCCTGCTCCGTTTAAGTTGCCGAGTGCCTGCCGTTTGACACTCAACAACTAAATTTAAGTTGTCGAGTGCCACCATAGGCACTCGGCAACTTGTATTTAGTTGCCGAGTGCCATCCCGAGGTACTCGCCAACTTAATTAATTTTTTTTGTTTTTTGGATCCCAATTTTGTGTGTGTTTAGTGAACTATTGTAAACAACATGTTCAAGTTTGGAAGCTTTTAATTGATTTTTGGTATTTTTCCTTGTTTATTTTGTTTTCTTCAATTTTCTCGCTTAATGTTCATTTGAACTGCAGGTGCATGAAATAATAGATTTCTTTCGTTTTAAAAATGGTAGGCTTGTTTGTTAGTGTAAATGATGGCTAAATACAGGGTCTGCCTCGAAAGTTCGATCAGTGTGCTCACGGGGCAACGTCGCCAACTTCGGTGCTTGTAGTTTTTTTTAATTATATTAAATGCAAACAAATTTCGAAAATCACGAAACTTGTGCACGTGCCATGATCTCATGTGTGTATGTTGTGGTAAAAATTTGAAAAAATTTCGAGCACGTCGTCACGTACGTTGTTCACAAACCTCAAAGTCCACATATGATATCACAAGTAGGTACTTGTTCTTTGTCTATTTTCATGCCCCTCAGACTTGTATTAGACTTGGACTTGTGTTCGACTTAGACTTGTGACAGATTCATAGCTATGTGATGGATTATGGACTCTATGTGATGGATCTATAGACTATATGTGTATGTGATGTATTATGAACTTATGGACGTTTGTGATGAATGTTTGTGATGTTATATGCATTTGAATGATGGATGCGATATATATGTGATTTGAATGGTGGATGTGATGTATATGTGATTTGAATGGTGAATGTGATATATATCTGTCTATTTTTGTTTCTGTATTGTTGGAAATCAAAAAAATAAAAAAAATAACAATTTTTTTTATTTGCAGAGTGCCACACTAGGCAACTAAATTATTTGCCGAGTGCAATTGCCATTGCACTAGACAACTCTGGGAAACAGAGAGCTTAAAAATGCCAGTTTTCTAGAGTTGCCGAGTGCAATGGCAATTGCATTCGGCAACTAATTATTAATAAAAAAATAAAAAAATAGTTGCCGAGTGCTGGGTACTCGGCAATTAAATTTTGGCAGAAAAAATAAAAAAAAATAGTTGCCGAGTGTCAGGTGGCTGGCACTCGGCAACTAGTCTGTCAAGGTTGACGGTCCAATTTTAGTTGCCGAGTGCTTGACCCGACACTCGACAAATAAAATAACACTTGGCAATATAGTTGCCGAGTGTCCGACATCTGACACTCAACAACTATATTAGTTGCCGACTCGGCGTCTGCCGAGTGCTAGTTGGCGAGTGCGGCACTGAGCAAACTAGTTGCCGAGTGCAAAAGGCTAGTTGTCGCGGCAACTCCGCGGTTTCCTGTAGTGCTTTACATAGAATTTCTAAGCCTTACATGATTTTAAATGAAACAATAGGCAACTGCAAAGTTGCAGATCTTTTTTTAGTACTATAACTTTTGTTTAGGTCATTTCTTCATTTCAAGATCATTTGAAAAATTCACAAAAAATAATTTTTAATTATTTGTATTGGCAATAGGTTAACAAATCATCACTATAAATATATCTATGCTAACGGTTTTGTTAAGGTTACCACCAGTATAAATCATGTATTTACATTAGATGCTGACTTAAGATAACCATCAATGTAAAAGCCACCTTATACTAGTCCAAGTTTCAAGGATATTCATATTTATAGCTTTGAATTAATTTATAATAAATATATTTTCTAATTAATCTAATAATATGTATTTTATATCATAAATCTTGCCAAAGTTAATTAGTCAAAGTTAGTACATGACAGTGTGCTAGAACTAGAGAATAACCTTCTAGGGACGGAGTGAGTATATAAATAATGTTACCAGGCGGTATAATGTTCGTTAGAACTTATCAGCCCTACTTATCAGGATGGTATAATGTTTTTCTCTCACAACAAACCGCATAAATCATCTACCGAACATGATGATGTTAAATAAACTATACTTTAAACAAAGTAGTCAGATAAGTATATAAATAATGTTACATGACGTTGTAACCTAACTGACTGTTTGGGCAGCTGCTTATGTCACGTTAAGTGAAGCTATAAGCTATAGACGGCGGCCAATCAAATAAGAGAGGAAACATTCCTTTTGCTCAAGATCAGTGTCAGAACAAGCCTGCATTGCCTAACCATAATATAGAAAAAATACTAATTTTTATTACGAACCTGTAATAAAAAAGAACTAAATAAGTGTATAGTGTATATATATGTGTATCCAGAGTACGGATGCATGAGCTCAGCAAAAAAAAGTTATAATGGAAATTAGCTAGCACATTTTTGAATGGTGGATTGTCCTATCAGCCTATTTCATCAAAACTGATTTCAAGGAAACTTGAAATTGATAAGCATGACCAATCTAGTAAGTTTGAGATCAATACACAGAAAGTTCATTTCTAAGGTTTTTGTTTTGTTTTCAGTAAATCGATTAAGAGACCTTTTTTTTACAACATCACTTATATTATACTAAATACGATACAACAACACAGAAAAACCTTAGGATATAGAGGAAGCTACAGTAAAAAGAGCCGTTAAACTGCAACTGACCTGGGCGATGTATTCGTCAGGGATGCAGAACCCAGGAAAAGTGGTGACGACAAAGACATTGTGGGTCTTCGTTCTCGCACTCCGATAGCACAACCAATGCTCCCCTTAACTGTCTTATCGACACATGTCTTTGAGAATATAGAATCCTGAGCCATAGATAAGATGTAAGCTTCACCGGACTCAAGAAAATGTTTCACAACCATCATTGTCAAATCTGAAGACCTGCATCAACAAGTGTTGGAGGTCAACCTCAAACACCAAAGATGTGTTACCACCTCCATGTCAGTAGAGAAACAGAAAAGCAGGTGAATTGGACTTGGTCTGAATATGCAACACTCTGATGTATGCCGACGAAGAAACTTATCACCCTACAGTGTCCGCAGTGGCGGACCTAGGATTTTGACACAGGTATGTCGTACAAAAAATTCTTGTGCTATTCGGTAAACCATATTTCAATTTAGTAAAATAACATAAGAAAATACAAATTCAAAAATTAGCTAAAAACTATGATAAATTACGATATAAATAGTTCAATGAAATACAACAAGATGGGAAGAAAAAATTACAAAATAATGATGAAATATGATATTTATTATTATAATATCTAGAGGGGATAAAAAGTTGAAAAAAAAGACACATGAGGTCTCATATATGGGATACAATGAGAGCGGAAAAATAGAAAAACTAAAGGATGAAGTATATTATCTATAAAGGGGACGAAAGAAAATGGAAATTTAAAATGACATTATAAATAGCTACTAATAAGCGATAATAAATTAATACCAAATTTATAATCACTTTTATTTGCCGTTCCATTCCATGACGTGTTGGCATGATAACATGGGATAAATAAAACTAGAAAATAATTTATGTCACTTTTATTTGGCATTCCATTTCATTACGTGTTGTTATAACAACATGGGATAAATGAAACTAGAAAACGGCGAGAGAGGATACAATATCAGAAATTTTAAAACTGCTTCCAATTAAGCTTTTACGGGACACAACAAGATAGGATAAAATATGAAAATTAAAGAACGAAATATATTATCTATTGTTAATTTTTAAAGGACCATAAAATAAAAATGAAATGGAAGTAATGCAGAGTGAGGGAATTGAACCGCGACCTCATAGTTAAAAAGAAAAAGACTTACCATTGAGCCAAGTTGATGTATTATTTATTGTGGTGGTAAATTTATTTATCTATAAATTTGAATTCTTATAAGTAAGTTATAGGCTGCCCTACCCTGTGGGTCCGCCCGAGGAGGACACGACAACAATGCCCATGTAGGACACTATAGCCTCATGGTCATGGATGCCTTCCATGAGGCATTGGCAGGGGACCCACTTTGGAGCAGTAGGGTTCCACAGTCAGCCATTGGGTCCCACCATGTTGCACAGGAGCACTGACTCCAATGGATCTCCACAGCAGTGCGACGAAGACCGCGATGAAGCAGGTGATTGCGAGGATCCATGTGATCCTCAAGAGCCGACAACGCCATGGAAAAAACCACGTGTCATCCTCCCGTGGCCTACCGAGTGAATTTACCCAACCACTAAGGAGCACTGACGAGATGGCGAGCTCGAAGAGCGCCTAACACACCGCAGTGATCAGCAGGAGCATCAGCGCTGACACTTGCTCATACACATCATCTCCCCACACCAGCCCCTGGTCTCGTGATGATCAGATTTTAGGCATTGGAGGTGACAAGCTCAGAGTCAATGAAGATGGCCTTGACATCGCTGATGTCAACGTTGTTGTCGGCCATGCTTCCACCTTGGCTTGATTCGGTAGGGAGCAGCACCATGCACCCTACACAACTAAGAACTCGGGAAGAAAGAGGCTTACACTACTACAGACATGATTAACCGTGGCGGTTAAATTTGATTAACCGTTCCAACCGCCACAGATCAATGGTCACGGTTAATCGGACCATTAACCGTGGAGGTTGGCCAACCGCCAATGTCATTAACCGTGGCGGTTTTACTAGGCCAACCGTCACGGTTAATAGCAGGTTTCAATGACATTTTACGCATCATTGGTGAAACGCTACCAGAGGGTAACAGAGTTCCCGTCAATACATATCGAACGAAGAAGCTGACCAGGCCAGTAGCGATGAAGCTTCAAAAGTTTCATGCATGTCCTTACACGTAGCGATGAAACTTCAAAAGAAACCGCCACGGTTAATACTAATTAACAGTGGCGGTTTACATAAGCAACCACCACGGTTAATATAACCGTGACGGTTATGTAAGGCCAACCGCCACGGTTAATAGCATTAACCGTGGCGGTTGCTTATGTAAACCGCCACTGTTAATTAGTATTAACCGTGATGGTTTCTTTTGAAGTTTCATCTCTACGTGTAAGGACATGCATGAAACTTTTGAAGCTTCATTGCTACTGGCCTGATCAGCTTCTTCACTCGATATGTATTGACGGGAACCCTGTTACCCTCTGGTAGCATTTCACCAATGATGCGTAAAATGTCATTGAAGCCTGTGTCGGTTATCCCATGGTGAGCCTTGCACATCAGCATCTGGAGGACGAAACGGTCGTGCAATGCTTCGGACATTCACCGCCGTCCGGGTAGAGGAGATCAATTGTTGTCTGTTTCATCTCCCTGAAATTCTCTAGCCACTTTGGATTACCAAACAGAACATCGTCATGGTCCCGACGGTTAGCAATCTCCTCAAGAAGCTCTGCATCCTCGGGCCGCAGCGTATCAATCATCGGGTCATCATTGTTGTCGTTCCCGGCGCCAGCAGCTTCATCTTGGAGCAGATCGGCAATAGTGATGTAGTCGCGACTCTCATCATCAATGCTCGGTCTCGCGGTGGGTTGTTGGTGTCCTCCATCGCCAGACGCAACTGTGGATGTCATCGACGAGATTCCCCCATGTTCATTGGCGACACTCGCCTCTTTCTCGCCGTGAAACTTCCACACAAGGTACTTTGGATCCTTAATGAAACCATATCGTACAAGGTGTGATTGCACCACTGCATCTTTCTGGGCAAACCGATTCTTGCAGTCATTGCATGGACAAACCATGAGCTCCCGATCCAGACTAAGGCGATGCTTCTGCGCAACGGAAATGAACTTCTTCCTCACATTTTCTAGGAATCTCAGATCCATCCTCGATGTCTTCTACATCCACTCATCCCTGTGATCCATAACCTTTCAAATGCAAAAAAACCCAAATTAGCTTACCATGCATGTGTGTATCTCTATAGATCTACTATTCTCTCTCCCTCTCTAGATCTAGTTGAAAAAGCACAAAAATCATCCAAAAGAGAGGAAATCGAATGCTAGAGAGTAAAGTCAACATCTTGCGGTGCCACCCTTCACCAAATCCAAGGGAAAAACTCCCAACATGTGTGTAGCCTCTAGATCTCCTATTCTCTCTCCTCTCCATTGGATCTAGATCTAGATTAGGGAAAAGCACTCAAATCATCAAAAAGAGAGAAAATCGCGACTTGGAGAGTAGAAGTCAACCTTTTGCGGTGCCAAACTTCACCAAATCCAAGGGCAAATCCCCCCCTTAAAAAATGGTCAATTTGATGGTTTTGAGCTCAAAACCATCAAAAATGGAGAAGGATCCGCGGGGAAGACAAGAGGGGGCTGTTGTATTTATACTACAGACTTAACCATGACGGTTATCTTAACAACAAGTTTCATTAACCGTGACGGTTGTGCAGCAACAACCGCCATGGTTAATGTAATTAACCGTGGTGGTTATGTAATATCAACCGTGGCGGTTGAGCAACAATAACCGCCACTGTTAATAGGACATTAAACATGGTGGTTGTGCCCCCAGCCGGTGGGCTTTCCGGCCACCTATTAACCGTGGAGGTTTAGGTGAAAAACCGCCATGGTTAATAAAAACCAAGTGCTATGTAAAATCATTTGTGTAGTAGTGTTAGGAGTAGGA
Source organism: Microstegium vimineum (assembly GCA_022036555.1). Classification (NCBI taxonomy): domain Eukaryota; kingdom Viridiplantae; phylum Streptophyta; class Magnoliopsida; order Poales; family Poaceae; genus Microstegium; species Microstegium vimineum. The sequence continues at coordinate 36,021,970 of CM039124.1, read as the reverse complement.
GGGGGATTTTATTCGCCTCGTCGCTTTGGAGGAAGCTCGCGATGGTCACCATGATGACAAGAAGCATGTCCACCTCTAAGAACATGAGGGTGAGGAGGATGTACTGCTATCCTCAACACACGCATCCGGCCACTCTTATTTGATACTCTAGGAAGAAGACTAGGAGTAGGAGGAGGAGGAGGAGGAGGAGGAGGAGAGGGCACCGGCTCAGTACCCTTTTTGTCGGCAAGCACGTCAGAGAAGAAAAGGTAGGGGGGCGGAGACTAGTGCCACTGAGGGCTCTCTCGTGACTAGGAAAGTCCCCTAGTGCGGTGGTTAATAGACCTTATTTCTCACCTCACAATTTAGGAGTTGAATCCATGATCTTTAACTTTGAAAGAGAGTTGTCAAGGGGTTCACGGCGCAATGACAAATGCCATTGGTTGGGGGGCTGACTTCGTGAACTTCAAGATTTGCCGACTCAGTCCTTCGAAGGTGCTCATAGGGGTAGGGTTTGCGTACGTTTGTTCATAGGGGTGAGTGTGCGTGCATGTTGAGCATCTACGTTATACTGTGTAATTTAAAAAAAACTTTGAAGAGAGTTTTCACTACCACTACACTATATAATCTTTTGTGAATTAATATAATATTATTTTATATTCTTTTATATTATAACATTTATTAATTTTATGTTGAATATGTCGACCACAAAATGACCTTAAATAGAAAATGTTTCAGTTACAAAAGTATATACACTTTTGAAAATGACCTAAAGTCCCTTTTAGTATTGGTTCTCGTCGTAACCAACTTCATTTTTTTTATCATATTCGACACTTCTGAAGCTGGATACGCAGTATCGTGTCGGCTATGTGTGCATAGGATACCTCAATTTTTGTTATGTATGTTAGAGTGCGCAGCGGATCCGATCCAGTTCGCTATACACACGAGAGCCGGCACCTTTCGGATCCAGGTCCACCAAAACCCACAATCTATCAAGCCATTGGACTTAACTCAAATACAAAAACTAGGTTGATAGGTGTTAGACCTAACTCAGCCCAAAAGACTAACTTGATCGTGAGATCAAATCTAACGATCTCCCTAGACCCAACCCTTGTAAAATTTTCTAGGTTGTTTCGACCATGAACTCCGATACCATTTGTTAAAGTGTACTGTGGATCGAGACCAACTCATTATACCCACGAACCGACACCCCATAAGTCCAAATCTAATGAAACCCGCAACATATAAGTCATTTGATCTAACCCAACCCAAAAAAGTAACCCGGTAGATAAATGTTAGACTCCCCTCCATCAATTATCGATCTTCATCTTATATATTAGGCTCTCCTCCATTAATTATCGATATGGACTAAACCTAACACTACGTTACGCGAAAACGATAAACCGTAGACCGTGTGGCAGCGACTGATCACACGAAGTCGATTTCTGCAGTAGCAGTCAGATGCATCGCAAATTGATCGAGGCCGAGAACAATCCTCACAGCGCTACGCTACTGCAGCATAGTCGCATCTCTTGGTCTGTGTCCTTGCATTGATTGGTCAAGGTTTCAAAGGCAGCCTGACAATCTCCTGCTCTGTGTGTCGATTGAGCAGTGGCCAGCGTCCTTTGAGTCAAAAGCTAGAACAGTATACACGCTGCACTGGATCAGAAAATATCACCTCCGAGGAGACAAACAGTCTGTGGGGTGTGTGCTACTCCATTGCTTTCGTTTTCTGAAAAATAACTTTAACAAATTATATATTAAATATATTGATATTTTTTATTACATAATTAGAATTATTGAAAATATTTTTGAATCAATTTTTTATAATATTTTTTTTGAAAATATAAATATTATAATTATTTTCTATGAATCTAGTTAAATTTGTGACACGAACATCGAATTTTTCGATATTATAGGACGACCGGAGTAAATGTTTTTCGTGGAGGAAACCTGCATTAAAATCCGAGGGGCCAAAAGTAGTCGGCTGCAAATAATATGATTAGTTTAGTACTAATTTACAATATTACTATATTTTTAAAGTGATTTGCTATAACATCATACTATACATCATGAGTTATAGTACACATGTATCGCAATATGTGTATAAAATAGGACCTCCGAATAGCTTTTTAAAACCATGATGTATATATACATACTTAATTAGCTGGTCATGTTTCTTTGTGCGTGGTGAAGCTTATCTAGTTTTAAGTTCTCGACTAGAGACGAATGTTAGTGATGCACCTACAACTATTAATTAATTTGATATCTACCGAAGCACTTTTTTATTTTCAAAAGCCTAGTAGAGAATGAACTTCAAGTTCAACATATTAGTCTAAGTTAGAATTAGAACCAGGACTAATACGAGCATTAGTCCTCGTTCCAAGTTTTATGGGCTTCGAAGGACTTTTATTCTCATTTGGTGACACCAACATAAATTAAAGAGCCTACATTATTTCGGGTTGGTACACTACTACAGAATCAAACATCACTGCCGGCCCATCACTGTCGGTTTTGTTTGGGCCGGCAGTGATGCCTCATTGCCTTTTCACTGCCGGTTCGTGGGAGAACCGACAGTGAGGTTATGTAGTCAACTCAAGCTGCTTGACCAAATCTGAACTTACCAGGTTATTGCAACTTCCTCCATCAATGATAACCTATGCATGTCGATCTTTAATCACAAATAAAATCTGAAACAAGTTATTGTGTTGCATCTTCTTTGCTTTCTCCATCTACATACTAAGTACTCGTTGTACAATACAAATTCATTGGTTGCATGCATTGTCCATACTCAAAGAAAAGCCAACTTGATCTTCCTTGGAAGTAGGATCATCATCATCCTCTACATCAGAAGTACTAATGGAGCCTCCATCATCTATGGCAATGTATGCATGTTTGCTCGGACATTCCCTTGCCATGTGACCAAGTCCTTGGCAGCTATGACAATGTATGGAAGAAGAGCACCTTGTGGAAGCCACAGACGATGCACTTTTTGTCGTTTCCTACAAACGAGTGTTATAGCAAACACATGGTTGATATGAGCCCATGATGTTCAGTTTTACTGATGAGTGATTGTTCAACATTCGAGTATTTTAGTTTGAGCGTGTTCAGTAATCCACAATGAAAGCAAAAGTTGCTTGTCTACCGGCTTGTGTTGTACAGGTGTCGAGCTTGGAGGTGGTAGTCAATGGCTGGTGAAGGTCAAGTAGAGGCGTGTCGTGCCAATGGACTGAGAGCAGTGAAGGGAGGACGCGAGGCTTGGACTGACGGACCGGAGGGCTGGAAGACTAGTCGCGATGGCTGCCACTTGGCATCGTCAAGTGCGAGAAGACATGGAGTAGACCTTGTTGACCAAGTCAAGATGGTAGGCGAGCAAGTCGAGTGAGAAGGCTCAAGAGGACTTGGTGCCGAGCTGGGCGAGGAAGAGGTGGCACATGTCGAGTGGTTTGATGGTTTGGGCCTAAAAACTTGTGGTTTGGTGGTTGAGCCGCAAAACCACCGGTGGACCAGTTTACGGGTTTGGGCCTCAAAACCCAGGCGGAGCTTCCGAGGAGCGGGGGGTGGCATGTGGAAAAATCCTGGACGTTGCATCGAGGCGATGACAAGTCCGAGTAGGAAGCGGGGCCGTCCGATCAAAAAGAAGAAAATATCTGTTGAGTTGGATCGCAATGTCTTAGGGCTAAGTGATTCGCTCATGTATCTAGGGGGTGTTTTGGAAATGTCCAAACGTGCCGTTAAATAAGCATGATGGGGTGCTTAGCACCTTCACCTCTTTCATTCCCTCATTCTTTCCTCCTACTCTCTAGCTCTATCCCTCTCTAGTTTCTTGCTCATGAGGTCCTCAGATTGATTTTTCTGGTCAATTCATGTAAACACTTGAACCAAGTTTTGTTAGGGATTTGGTGGCCCTTCCCTCCATGTTCCATGCTTAGTTGAAATCTCAAATCGGAGTACCGAATTGCTTGAGTTCTTCGTGTTCTTGTTTTTTCCGCTTTTCCACCATTTCTTCTTGTGTTGACATCTTTTGATTTGGGGCGTTTTGTTTGATTCCGCTTGAATCAAGTTGTGCTAGGACGTGAGTTGATCACTTCCACTGAAGGAAATTACTTAAATCCTCATGAGCACATAGATCGTGCGAAATCAAATTTCAAGTTCATCTTTTTGGGTATTTTACCGGTTCATCCTTCGTCCCGTTGATTCACACCAAATCGAGCGATGATCTCCTAGAGACAACTTCCCAACTGCCTTTTGATCATGCACACAAAGTTTGGTTGCAGTTCGTGTTGATTTAGTTGAGTTTTGGAAAGATTTGAGGCGAATTGAAATCACCCTTATTTCGCACTGCCTAGGCATCTGCAGATAGTCCGCAGTCCAGGAGCGGACAGTCCAGGGGATAGGGCCGAGGACATAGTAGCTCAGCTCTGCTTAGGTCCCCAGGGCACGGACAGTCTAGGCCTGGTCTGTAGCTTGGGCAGCAGCCTTGCAGCGAGGTCTGGATTTTGGGTTTTAGTCGGCGGATAGTCCGGCGTCTAACAACGGACAGTCCAGGCTCCCTTGTTACCGATCGCGGACAGTCTGGCAACCAAGCGCGGACAGTCCGAACTCTGTCCAGAATTGTTCCTAATTAGTTGTTTTTGGCAAGTTTTGCCGGTGGACTATTCGACCCCTGTGCCTAGCCAGTTTGGCCTTGCCTCCGCGGACAGTCCACCCTCACTTGGAAGATAGTTCAGTCCTATGTTGATTGTGTTATTTTTTGTTGCTCTCTCCGAGGCTTGTTTGTCGGCCTTTCTCGATCGCTCCTCTGTACCTCTAGGACATCTCCTAGGATATCCACCCACGTGTTGGGTCATGAGCGCATCGTTCTTCTTGAGGAGTTGTGTCGGTGTTGATTTTGGGACATGGGCCAAGTATTTGGAGAAGTTTTTGTTGGCTCCCATTCACCCGCTCTGGGCGCCGTTATCGGTCCTTCACTTACCCTCTATAGGTGAAGTCATTAATGATGTTGAACTTGTCCTCGGTGGTGTGGCTATATGTGTGGTCGCTAGTGGTGCTGAAGGAGTGGAACTAGAAGACCTAGTGGGTGGCAACGACATGACGCCCTTGGGAGTGAAGGTGGTACCATAGTTGCTTAAGTTCCTTTGCTGTTACTACTGTCTTCCCTATAATTCCTTCTCTACCAGGATAGCAAACTGGAACAAGTTGGTAGTAGTAAATTCTTTATAGTCAACAATATCCTAAATTTCACATCTCAAACCACCATAGCAACACACTTTATCCTGAGGATCCTCTACTACCCTGCAACGAATCATGCCCTTTTGAAGCTTTGCATAATATTCTTCAATAGAGATATCTCCCTGCTCTAATCACTGTAATTTTTTTTTCATAGATCACATTTAGAAGATGCAGGAACAAATCTATCTTGCATTTTTTGTTTGAACCCCTCCCATGAATCATGTTGTTTTAGCAAATTAGCACATTCTTGTCACCATCTTATAGCAAAGTCTTTGAATTCACTAGTGGCTTGTCTAACTTGATGGCAATCAGGTACTAGGTAAGCACCAATTTTTTGTTCTATTGTCATCTCCCAAACTAGATATTCTTTAGCATCATATCTTTCGTAGAATGGTGGAATTGTAAACTTCATTTTAGCACAAGGATCATCATTATCTTGATGATGCCGAAACTTATTCTCTCCCATACCTATTTTATTGCGGTGGAGTCTTCTACACATCCAGTTCTTGCGGGTCAGAATCTCGTCACGAGCTCCATCAGAACCGTACACAACATCCTCTTCCTCTTCATGGAAGTCTTCATTGTAAGCCTCCTCTTCTTTATTGTCGTTGGTTTTAGGAGGGTTGACCTCAAGTTGTTGAACCCTTTCCTTTAGTGTGGGCATTCTCTTTTCCACACTCTCAATTACATGGTTGACGCTTATATCATTTGTTACTTGGCCGACCTAATCTAGCAACAAATCCTTCAACTCTTACAACTAACTAGACAAAATAGGAACGTCGTCTAGCATGGTTAGTTGTAAACAAAAACTCTATGATTTATTTGGGTTTAGTTGGTGGAATCACACCCTTGCACATGTCTTACCAAGTTCTTACCAATACAACTAGTAGATGGTGCAACCAATAGTTGGTTGTGATGCCAATGAGAAAGTGACACTGTGATAGAAAGGGTCCTTTTCTATGCAAACAAAGAGACAAATATGTATATATGGAATACAAATCAGTAACATATAGCAATGTTGAATTATAGTCCAAAAAACTTATTCTCGTTATTGGATTAACGTGTTACAAGTACTACGAGTGTGAGTAGTAAGGTGGAGAAACAAATATGATAGACAGAAAGAGCAATAGAAACATGGCACAAGATAGCACACGCAAACACAACTCAAATGGCGCTCTCCATGTGCTCCTCTTAAAATTGTTCCTCTTTTGCCCCTATCTTTTTCTCTATTTTTGAGTTGTCGTTGTTTTTAGGGGAAATCTCCAATTTTATTTCTTTTTTTATATTTTTTCACTTAGGAGCACAAAAGGAGTAACCACAGAAAATATGAGCTTAAACAAGAGAAATACATGGTGTTTGGATTTTTTAAGAGATACACTCAACAATAGGAAAATGCTTCCAGTCTCCAAAAGACAATTTTCCCGACTAATTTTTGGAATTCTATTTTTTCTAAACTATTTTGATATAAAGTTTTCCTAAATCTGAGCTCGTATGCGAAAGTTATGCTTATTTTACAAATGACCCCTGAAATAGTGGACAAAACGAGAACAATACGCGTAAAAGTTACGACAGCGGCTAGAGTTTGATGGAAACAATGGGGACAACACACACGAACTAAACTCTAAAATAACCTAACCATCAACAAGAGGTTTTGTTTTACATCCCTCTCCCCCTGCATGCTGCAAGTGAATTTGAAGATTTGAAAAGTCATATTCAGGGTTTTTTCTGACTGAGGACCCTAACTAGAGAACTTTCTACTGGGGTAACTATATCATCAAAGCAGTGTCTATAAGCTTGCTTTCCAAAGTATTCAGGTACCAATGACCTTCAGTTGGGTCTGGAAATCTAGTTATGCCTATAGTAAAGTTTTTTGCCTGGTTGGTGCTTCTGGATATATTGAATACCAGGAGTATGCTAGCAAGAAGAAATTTCAACATGCAGCCCAACTGTTTCTGTGTCTTATGCACTGAGGGGACAGAAGAGACCATTGGGCATTTGTTTTTTGATTGCCCCTTCGCCAAAAGTTGTTGGGACAAAGTGGGTATTGCATGGGTTGATGATGATCATATTAACAGGAAAATTATTCGTAGCAAACAGGCTTCAGGTTTGAGATTCTTCATGGAGATTTTTATTATAGTAGCATGAGAATTATAGAATGATAGAAATAGGTTAGTGTTTGATGGGGTTCAAGCTACCTACACAAGATGGCTTCAGAACTTCAAAATGGAAGCAGGTCTCCAATGCTATCGTCTCAAAGATGAGGGTAGGATTGTTGTCTCCTTTAGGCTTGATGCTTTGTAATTAGTAGCTCCGTCCCTCCTCCTTCTCCTTTAGTCTTCTCTCTTCTTTCTTCGTTGTAAGTTATTTCTGTACTCTATTCGTTTGTTTTATAAATTTTTTACTAAACCGTGGGAACTCCCGCACGTTATTTTGCGTCAAAAAACAAGAACTCAATCTAGATGCAAACTCAACATGATAGATTCTGAAAACTTAAATATGCAAAGGCTGTGGCGCGAAAGGTCATAGGACAGGAAAAAGAGTATGACACTGTACTTGGGACGATGCTGAAACACTCGAAACTAGAGGATAGCTGTGAACCTGACGGTATACCTTAAGCTCTGATACCACTTGATGGGGGCGTGTTTCTTGATCTTCCGTCAAGGACAGATAACTCTTGTTTTGGTAGAGCAAGACATCGATCCAGCTTCAGATCAGTAGACCCAGACCCTACAATCTTAACACCATGACTCCTCTAGTTTTCAATCGTGTCACCAGTCGGTTGAGCTCATTGATAAGGCTAATCCCTGCTTGCGAAATGAAGAACACAAGCAAGAATTCGAAAGTATGCACCTAAAAAGTTGAGATAAACTGCATATGTATGATTAAGATCTCAAGTGGGGTCTCACAAAAACCGAAAATGGCGACTGTCGATGACAAATTGATCTAAAGCAAAACCCAAACCTAATGAAGACGGCGGTGACTCATTCTAAAGGTCTTAAGGTTGTTGAAAGCTCCTAGACGGCTAGAGGGGGGGGTGAATAGCCTAATTGAGAATTATTTTTTTTGCGAAGGCCTAATTGAAAATTCTAGAAATACACTAGAGCAATGGTTAGATTACAACTAAGCGAAGCTTTTTGCTCTAGCACTACAAAAGGTTGCAAGCCACCTATCCAAGCAATTTTAGTTGTTTCAGTATCTATCAAGCAATAGGAAAACACTAGGATACTCAAGTCAAGATAGCAAGAATAACTATGAAAGTAAACTATCTAACAAGTTGATAGATGTTGGTATTTCTTATGACTATTGGATAAATCCGCAAGCGCACAGATTATACCGTTGTAGCACTTCACCTAGGAGTATTCCAAGGTATCGTAATTTATATTATCCCAAGGGAAAGCTGGCTAGAAATGATAATTAGAGAGAGATCCTAGAGAGCACCTTAACTTAGTATCAACTAGTATAGAGGGGTAAACGATATATGTGATAGGAAGGGGTTGATGAATGAAGAAGCTACGGTAAAAGATACTTAGAACGGACTAGATAGACTAGCTAGGTGGGAGGACAACGAGAGAGTACAGGGACTCCTATGTACTTCACTCTACTTCAATATACTTAGCTAATTAACTAGTCTAAACACTATAGTTTGTCTCCTCAATACAAGTATGCTAGGCGAGGGGATAGATCAGTAGGAGGACAAAACTCCTACCGGACCGCACCCTCTTTTTACGGGGGCCTTACCTTTTAAGAACTTGCCTATAAACACGTGGTGGAATACAATGACTAGACAAGGTTGTCACCTCTTGCTAGCTACCACAAACAATCCGTGCAACAAGCGATAACCAATGATAAGATGACGTATAAGCACCACGCTTACACACAACTTACTACTTTGACTACAATCTATAATCAAAGCACCCTATGACAAGCAATGATCGCATACAGGAAAGGTCACAAGAATCATAGACTATGGATGTAAAGGCTATTAAAGAGCAAAAGCATATAGCAAGACTATATCTAGTATAGAAATGCTCAAAGTAAATACAAAGTAATGTAAAGAGAAAGATATATATTGAATAAGATAAAGTCTTATAAAGAAGGAAAGATACAAGAGCTATACCAGACTTCCCAGAAGATAACTCTGGAAATCCCAAGCACAACTCAACTCAACTCTAACTCTTAGACTAGACTAACTCCTAGAACAATCTCTAAGGAATAGAGCTTGTAGGCTTCTTCTTCATATGTATAAGGGGGGGTGACCCTCTATTTATAGTGGAGGATGGAGTAGGGGCTACTCCGGCGCCACTCAGCGATCCAGGGCCTTCCATCCTCCACCCTTGGATCCAACTGACCTTGAAACCGACCAAGGCATGGATGGACGTGATTCATCACAAGTGTAGAGTAGTATGGCGGTTGGGGGGAGCCAACCGACCTAGGGGGGGCGTGATCGGCCGATCCCCAATATGGGCAGTGGGCCCTCCTTTGTCCTTCTGGAGGTGGCCCCACTAGTCAGGGACCAAGTCGGGGCCTGGTGGGCCCAATGGGGGATCGACCGATCCCCCCTTGGAGGCTCTGGCCCACCTCGGTCTTCCAGGTGCTGGTCCCACTTGTCATGGATGTTGGGTGTTGATTCTGAGATGGTTGTCACGTTTATCTCCTTGGTGTGGGCCCATGGATCCATGTGCTTTGCTTGTGAGCCGTTGAGAGAAAACACAGAGTGATCTAAGGGTTGGAAATCACTCTGGGATGCTTCTCTTGGATCATGGCTGAGAGGGGAGCCAGGTGGGCCCACAGGGTGGTCGGCCGACCCCCTATGTGGGTCCCACTGGCTCTCATTTGCTTCATTTCTTCATTTCTGCATTCAAACACTCATGGACATGTGGAAATGGTTATTTTATAAAATATGCTCATGATCTGTTTATTTATCCTTGATCCTAAGCTTGGTGGCAACATTTTAGATATGTAAAAGTTGATCATAATTTATGCCAACAAGATCCCCCAAGCTTTAACCTTTGCTCGTCCCGAGCAAACAATCAAACTTAGCTCGATGGATCAGGAGTTGCTACTAGGCTTCATATTTCAAGATTACTAAATCTACAACAATCATACTTCTCTTTTGAATGGAAAAGTTAGCAATAAAGACTCACCCATATTACCGTACTCCTTCATGGGGCTTATAGCTTTATCCTTTGCCTTGAGAGGTTGAGAGATAGAACAACTTGACTTGAGCACTAGTTTTCTTATTCTTTCACAGGTTTCATATTGGAGGTTTTGCGAGATTTTGTAAAAGAAAAACTTAGTGTTCCTCAAATGGTACTCTCGAGTCGCTCATAAGGTGTATGATTCCTCACCAAGGCATATACCAAAGTTTTGCCTTCTTTCATCCTATCTCTAAAGCTTATGTGGAGTTATAGGTAGGGATCAAAGATGTAGCAAACTTACCTTGCATATATTGTAAAGTCAAATTCCGGATCCAAGGAGAGAAGTGCCATACTCTTAGATCAAGATGTGCAAGTGTGTGGAAACATGGCAAATGATCGATACTCGTATATTTGGATAATCTCTCTTTCCTAACTTATTATTTTGAGACATAGCTATCTTTTTAATTTTTTTGTGAGCTTTGAAGATGCTCATTCATATTTTTTTTGAGAGAGAGCTTTGGAATGCTCATAAAATTTGGGACTTTAGAATGCCCCTCAATGTTCATAATTTTGCATAGTCTATCTCTCATTTGATAGCAACAAACTAGAGAGAGCTTTTCTACTTAGAGCATGGAGTATGAACTATGTGGAAATGTAAGGCATGTTTTTGTGTACTTCCAGTGTAAGTAGCATGTATATGTGGCGTGTATGTGATCTTGATCTTGGGAGCATGATAAATCTCTCAATAAGGGTCACAAAACTTGACCAAACTCAACACAAAGCAAGCAGCTTAAGTAGAAAGCTTATATCATTAAAGAACATGTATGGTTTTGGTAGGAATTTTTTTACCATTGAGGAACATCAAAGTGTTTTTATTATTTTGATAAATAAAACTCCGATAGTCATTCTTGCTTAGAACAATATTATAGCAGCTCTTATCTTGTCATATCATGTCTCACAACAACTTAGACTTAGTTATGACATTTGCAACCCACAAAAGTTTGAGGTTCATGATGGTTTCTTTTAAGCCAAGTAATCCATAGTTAGAGAAATACCAAGTTGTAAACTAAGTACTAGAGAAACATTTAGCAGAGCAACTATTCATCATTTCCATAGGAGATATTAATTTTCATAGAACATGTGAGAGTGGAGCAAAGTCTTTTTATTCTTTTTTATATGCAAAGCAAAGATAAGCAAGGAAATGCATGAATATAAATGCTGAAAAATAAAAACTTACCTTAGTGGGGGAGGGAACGTCCCCCAAGCTTATCCTTTGCTCAATGATGTGGCTGATATGGATGTAGTTGCCGCCACGCATCCCAATACCAGTGTTGTTCTTATTGCATTGCTTGGATTTCTTCGGAAGTTTGCTAGGCGATGCGTGCTATCTCATCGTGCTCAACACGTAGCTCACCAAAGGTATTGGTGAGATGATCAAATTGTTGCCGCAATTCACGATGCTCCCTGTCTCGTGTGGACGAGAAGGATGCCCATGGTCTCTGCGGACATGATGGTCCCTCAGGCATGCCACTAGAAGTGTGCATGGAAGATGCATCGTCTTCCTCCTCGCCATAAGCTTCTCGGGAAGGACCACCTTGCTCAAGATGAACCTGCAAAACCTCTTTGTCCCATTCCTTGATCTAAATCAAGGGTTAGCTTACGGGTCCTATACAACTGAAGTTGCCTATTTGGAAGAGGCACCTCAATTGTATGGCCACTGTAAATCATTTTAAGTTCATTATTGGCATCTCTTTTTAACATTTGAACGACTGCAAGATACGCTTCTCCGATGACAGCTATAGGAGCAGAGATGTACACAAAGGGTTGATCGCCATTTAGCAAGTTCATGGATTCGGCAAGACGAGTAATTAAAGATGTGAATTGAATGGATTCATTACTCTCAATTGAACTTTGCCAGAATTCCACTAAGAATTTCACAGGAGAGACTTGCATTTTATTTACCATGGCATATAGCAATTTTAATTCCATGTCACTTATCAAGCTAGAATTACTTTGAGGAAACAAAGTCATTTTCATCCAAAGATGCATGAAACGAATAGTTGGATTATGAATTTTCTCAGGTTTAGGATTTGAGCAATCTTTTAGAGCAGATATAGAGAACCAAAATTTCCTCTTATTGAACCTACGCATGGCAAGATCTAAATCTATCAAGCATGAATTATCAAAACCAAGAGCAACACTTAGATGACTCCAAGTTAAACTAAAGCTTTGATTGAACATGCGAAAGGCAATTCCAACATTAGAGACTTGGAGAGAGCATAAGAATTCTATGGTGAGTAACTCAACTCCAAACTCTTCTACTTGACAAAAGCCAGACCAACCAAGAGTAGAGAAGATAGTTTCGAACTCGATGGTCATATCTACGTTGGAGAGAAGACTCAGATCCAATATTCTTGTGTGCTTGAAAGATCGGTCCCAAAGAGAGAGATATCGTTGGTACTCTAGTTGGTCGAACCAGAGACCACTTTGTTGATCATAGGTCCTCATCGGGGGCACCATGAATGCCTCGGTATGAGGTACCTCCTCCGGCACTTCTTCTTCCTCTTGAGGGTGTTCTTCAGTTTGGAGGTTCTCATAAGTGTATCGGGCAGAACCTCCCTTCTTCTTCCTTGGGAAGTATCATCGGATTGGTGGGAGCGTCGGGATGAGCTCCCACTGATGGCTTGTTTTTCTTTCTTGAACAAGGATTACATATGGTTCTTCATCTTCTAGAGTGGAAGATGGACACAAGGGAAAGACTAGGAAGAGATGTGTGTGGAGTGGATTTCTAGTTTTCCTTGTGGGGAGAAGTTTGAGCTAGGAGAAGCTTGACAAGAGGTCTTCTTGTGGATTAGTGAGAGCAACACTAATTCTCTTGAGAGCTAAGAACTTCTCTTGAATGTAGAGAGGAGAGAGCAAGGCAAGGAGAGGCTTGAGCTAGAACTGAATTCTGGTTGAGGTGTGAGGAAATGAGCTCTCCTTGCATGGGTTTTATAGGGGAGAGGAATGGCACCAAGGGGGTGCCATGGAGTGGTCGGCCGACCCCCCTCGGGCGTGTCCCTTGGGTGCAATGATCACATGTCTTTGAAGATGTCTTACACAAAGCAAAAGAGAAAGAGGAGGTGACCAAAAGTGGTCGGCCATCCCCCTAAAGTGAAGATTCCACTCATGCTTTTTCTAGTGAAAGGTGAAAGATGTGACATGATGTGATCAAAAGCTGAGCTAAAGTGGTCAAGATTCTCCTCTTTAAACAAAGAGTAGTGAGGGACAAAGGTATGTCATGATTTGATGGAAGGTGATTGATGTGATAGGTGTCATGATTTCCACTTTGGACAAGGAGTAGTGGGAGACAAGGATGTGTCATGCTTTAACAAAAAGTGATTGATGTACTTTAAAGCATGACAAGACAAAGGAGATGTCCCCTAAAGATAAATCTGTTTTTTCAAAGTCTCACTACTCAAATCATGATATTCTTGGACAAAGGATGATTGGGAAGAAAGAGGGATGCTCATGGCGTACCTAGGGTGGTCAGCCGACCCCCCTAGTGCTCCATTTTTTTCTTTTTCTTTTATATAGATACATTGTGTTCCCCTTTTTAACTAAGCCAAGCTAGGGTGCATAGGGTGGTCGGCCGACCACCCTATGGCCCTACCTTTTGTCCATTTTATTACTACACTAATTATCAAGGTTTTATTTTTTCTAAACTTTATTTTTCTAGATTTTAAGTATGAAAGAAATTAAAGGTTTGAACTAAATGAAAGAAGGGAAATAAAAGATAACTACCAATTTACCTTTCGGCAAAGGCTCCTTGATTTTAAGTCCTCGGAGTAGGACTCTCCTTCTTGTTCATTCCTCGGGTGCACTTGATGGCTCCGGAGATGGAGACCGTGGTGTGTGCACCTCTTTTTCTTTCCAAACCTACCTTGGATTGGCGGGTTCATCCTTCTTGAGTTCACTGATGTTGGCCTCCGGGTATTGCTTCTTCTTGCACGGGGCTTGAACTCTTCTTTTTGGTTGTTGTGCTTTTGTTTGTTTGTTAATTTTATAACCATTGAAAGCACATTTTACCTTATGACTCGGGAACTGGAAGTTGATTTGGCCCGATTGAACGTAGATGACTGCGTTGGTGGTGTTGAGGAAGGGCCTTCCCAAGATGATGGGTACTTCCACGTTGGCTCCCACGTCCAAGATGATGAAGTCGGTGGGGATGTACTCGTCTTGGATGTTCGCCAAGATGTCCCTTGCGAGTCCCTCGGGAAACCTTATGGTTTGATCTGCCATCTGCAGGCGAACACATGTAGGGACCATAGGTCCTCCTAAGAAATTATCATATGTTACCTTTGACATGATGTTGACGCCCGATCCAAGATCGCAGAAGGCGGTGTGGAATGTTTGTTGCCCGATTGAGCACTCGATCATCGGGTGGTCTGGATCTTCCTTCTTCATGATGAAGGGTGGATTGAGAAGGTAGCCCCAATAGGAGCGAAGCGGAGGCTTACCAAACTTTTTTGTGACCATATTAACATGCTCAATTGAATCTTCTGGTTTCCCAGGAATCTTACCTTGTTCTATGGATGGCATAGCTGCTGCTAATTGAGCTAATTGGGTTTCTAGCATTTTATTAAAACTCAATTGATTTTTCATAGCAGTTGTAAAGCTATCCATTTTTTCACCAAAGTTTTCAAGAACTTTATCAGTGACAATCATCTTTTTATTTATTCCATCATTAATCTTAGATTGACGAAGAACAAGATATTTTAATGAAGGTTGGGTATTGTATGAATTTTAATTATTATAATTACAGTTACCTCCATTACCTTGGTAGAAGGGGCGTGAATTCCAGTTTCCTTGTTGTTGGGGTCGATACCCATTGTTGTTGTTGTTGTTATTGTTGTTGCTAATGAAGTTCACGTCCTCCTTCGAAGTCTCGGGGCAATTGTTACCCGAGTGATCATTGCCTCCGCACACCTCGTACCATGGATCAGCTTCAATAGATTGTGCGGCGGCGACTGGGTAGATGGCCTCTCGTTCCTTCTTGGAACTTTCTTCTATCTTCTTCATCAGGAGGTCCATCTTGGCAGAGAGCATTTTCACCTCATTGATGGTGTGCATACCTCTCTTCTTTGGCTGGAAACGTTCCTCACCCCATCCTTGGTTTATCACCATATTTTCGATGAGGTCCATGGCATTCCTCACTGTGTGTTGGAGGAATGCTCCTCTAGCGGCAACATCAAGGTGACTACGGGCCATGCTAGACAGCCCGTGGTAGAAACCTTGAATCAGGAGCCAGTCGTCTATCCCATGATGAGGACATGCTCGAATGTACTCCTGGAGACGCTCCCATGCTTCGAGAATCGTCTCATCTGATTGTGGTTGGAAGCTTGAGATCTTTCCATGAAGAGCAATTGTTTTTCCCATCGGGAAGAACTTCTTGAGGAATGCGTTAGCACACCTCTCCCATGTAGTGGCTTCTTCTTTGTGGTCGTAGAACCATTGCTTCTCCTTTCCCAATAGCGAGAATGGGAAAAAACGAAGGTGAATGGCGTCAGACACCACTCCCTTGATAGTGAATGTACCACATAACTCCATGAAGTGTTGGAGGTGAGCATTTGCATCCTCATGGGGCTTCTCGCAAAACGGATTGGCCTGCACCATGTGGATCAAGGCGGGCTTTAGTTCGAAGGTGGCATCTCCGAAGTTGACCTCGAGACCCTGAGCTACGTGGGTAATGGATGGAGCCGAGAAGTCAGAGATCGCCTTCTGAGCCATAGCTTCCTTGAGTGGTGGCGTAGAGCCTCCTTCCTTGAACAGATTCTGGTTCGAGAGGAACCTCTGAGGGGGAACTTGACGACGTCTAGTCCTCCTCAACAGCTGCTCAGGATCTTCAAGATAATTTCCCGGTAGTTGGAAACCGCTCATACAGTGTCTGGCTTCACAAGAAAGGAAGACACAGACAGGGGTAAGCCCCTATGACTAATTGATAACTAAGTTAATGAGAATCTCTGGATTCAATCTCATTAAAATTTCTTGGCTAAGCTTTCCCCGACAACGGCGCCAGGAATGCTTGTTGGTATTTCTTATGACTATTGGATAAATCCGCGAGCGCACAGATTATACCATTGTAGCACTTCACCTAGGAGTATTCCAAGGTATCTTAATTTATATTATACCAAGGGAAAGCTGGCTAGAAATGATAATTAGAGAGAGATCCTAGAGAGCACCTTAACTTAGTATCAACTAGTATAGAGGGGTAAACGATATATGTGATAGGAAGGGGTTGATGAATGAAGAAGCTACGGTAAAATATACTTAGAACAGACTAGATAGACTAGCTAGGTGGGAGGACAACGAGAGAGTATAGGGACTCCTATGTACTTCACTCTACTTCAATATACTTAGCTAATTAACTAGTCTAAACACTATAGTTTGTCTCCTCAATACAAGTATGCTAGGCGAGGGGATAGATCAGTAGGAGGACAAAACTCCTACCGGACCGCGCCCTCTTCTTACGGGGGCCTTACCTTTTAAGAACTTGCCAGAGAACATGTGGTGGAATACAAAGACTAGACAAGGTTGTCACTCTGTTGCTAGCTACCACAAACAATCCGTGCAACAAGCGGTAACCAAGGATAAGATGATGTATAATCACCACACTTACACACAACTTACTACTTTGAGTATGATCTATAATCAAAGCACCCTATGACAGTCAATGATCGCATACGGGAAAGGCCACAAGGATCACAAACTATGAATGTAAAGGCTATTAAAGAGAAAAAGCATATAACAAGACTATATCTAGTATAGTAATGCTCAAAGTAAATACTAAGTAAATTAAAGAGAAAGATATATATTGAATAAGATAAAGTCTTACAAAGAAGGAAAGATACAAGAGCTACACCAAACTTTCCAGAAGACAACTCCGGAAATCGCGAGCGTAGCTTGACTCAACTCTAACTCCCACTCTAGACTAACTCCTAGAACAATCTAAGGAATAGATATTGTAGGCTTCTTCTTCATATGTAGAGAGGGAGGTGTGACCCTCTATTTATAGTGGAGGATGGAGTAGGGGCTACATCGGCGCCACATCAGCGATCCGGGGCCTTCCATCCTCCACCCTTGGATCCAACCGACCTTGAAACCAACCAAGGCATGGATGGATGTGATTCATCACAAGTGTAGAGTAGTATGGCGGTTGGGGGGGGGCAACCGACCTAGGGGGGTGATCGGCCGATCCCCCCTATGGCTAGTGGGCCCTCCTCTGTCCTCCTGGAGGTGGCCCCACTGGTCAGGGACCAAGTGGGGGCCTGGTGGGCCCAATGGGGGATCAGCCGATCCCCCCTTGGAGGCTCTGGCCCACCTCAGTCTCCCAGGTGCTGGTCCCACTTGTCATGGATGTTGGGTGTTGATTCTGAGATGGTTGTCACGTTTATCTCCTTGGTGTGGGCCCATGGATCCATGTGCTTTGCTTGTGAGCCATTGAGAGAAAACATAGAGTGATCTAAGGGTTGGAAATCACTCTGGTAAGCTTCTCTTGGATCATGGCCGAGAGGGGAGCTAGGTGGGCCCATAGGGTGGTCGGCCCCCTATGTGGGTCCCACTAGCTCTCATTTGCTTCATTTCTTCATTTCTGTATTCAAACACTCATGGATATGTGGAACTGGTTATTTTATAAAATATTCTCATGATGTGTTTGTTTATCCTTGATCCTGAGCTTGGTGGCAACATTTTAGATATGTAAAAGTTGATCATAATTTGTGCCATCAATAGACTAACTAAACAATACTAGGCAAGATATGAATATCAAAGTAAATGCAAGAGCGGATGGAATGGTTATACCAATGCCTTCCGATGAGTGAATGAAACAATCACAATATGAATACCAAGTGAGTGAGGGAGACAAAGTTGACACAAGATTTTTCCTAAGGTTCACTTGGTTGCCACCAAGCTAGTCCCCATTGTGTCGACCACTCACTTGGTGATTCGGTGGCTAATAAACAATCACAAGCCTAGCCCACAACTCGGGTGCCTCAATAATCAAACCACAAGATAAGGTAACTCAATGACACAAGCAATTACTAGAGTTACCCTTTGGCACGACACCGAGGTGGGTACAATCCCTCTCACAATCATCGAAGCCGGCCATGAACAATCACAAACTCGTGTTGAAGCTTCACCACCACTCCAAGTCGTCTAGGTGTTGGCAAACACCAAGAAATAATAAGAGCTCCCATGATGACAACGATCACCAAGTGCCACTAAGATGCAATGTATGAATCAATGCACTTGGTTTACTCAAGATCTCATGAAATTAGCAATTTGATCAAGAGAGGAGTGGTGGAGGCTATTTCAAGCAAGCACAATGTGTAGGAATGAATGGGAAGTGCAAGAGAAGGTCCCAAGGGCCAGCCATATCACTTATATAACGTCCCAAACAAAACTAGCCATTTTCACCCTTCTCCATGCTTTCTGCAGAGGCTTCGGACGCTACGTGTCCAAGGGTCCGAACCACTATGCAGTTCAAACTTGGCCTTTGTCGCGCTCAGATAGAACATCCGGACGTGACCTCCGGACGCTGTGCAACGTTGCCTCTAGACCAAATAACATGCGTCCGATCACAACTCAGTAACATTCCAAAGAGCTCCCGAGCTCCGGATGCATGTACGGAGCTCCTCCTCTGGACCAAAGACGTGTGTCCGGACTCAATACAGAGAGTTCCAGAACACTCAAACACTCCAAACGCTGTCCATACTGCCTGCTCCAGACCAATGTTAGCATCTGGACTTACTGTGCACAACACAAAGAGGCTAGGGTATGCCTCTGAACCCAACGAATTGAGCTGAACCCAAGGCAACCCTAGCGTCCGGAGCTAGTTTCTTCACCGAAAAAACTTCAAACTTTTTCCCAAGCTTCCATATGATAACACTAAGTGATCCAAGCACTTGTGCACATGTGTTAGCTTTTACTTAACATTTTCTTGGAATTAAGTTCAATTTCTCTGACTAGTTCATATGTTAATGCAATGCAAATGACCTAGTGGCACATGATAACCGTAGTCATTCATGAGTTCTCGCTTCTTGATAGTATGACTATCTATCCTAAATGTGATCACACTCTCTATAGTGTCTTGATCACTAAACCAAAAATAGCTACTATATGTATACCTTTGCCTTGAGTTTTTTTTGTTTTTCTCTTTCTTCTTTTCCATTTTTGGAGCACTTGATCAACATCCATCATCATTGTCTATATGGATCCACTTCTTGAGTTGGATCACACACTTGGGCTTAATCCCATACTTTAGCAATAGGGCTCGTCCAATAGGTTTCATCAATTAACCAAAACCAAATTTGGGCTTTCAATCTCCCACTTTTTGGTACTTGATGACAACCTTTCATAAATAAATATTTTTAATAAATATTTGAGTTTTGATAGTTTTAGCTCCCCATATATATGTGATATATGACTTTGGTTCATTTGGATCACATATGCTTGGATAAGAATTGTGGGAGAGTTACTACTACCAAATGATGCTATGGTATAAGGAATGGACCTTTGAAGCGTCATACCAATCGGAGTGCACAATTATACTATCCTTAGCACCATGAATGACTAGAAGTCATATGAGGGACTAGATACCTCTTTGAAAATCAAACTAAGACCTATGCATACTAGTACTTCAAACATTATATTTATCATGTCTCTAGCATTCATCACACAAGCATGAACATTTATATGAATTAAAGTTCAAATGCAAGCAAGCACATATGAATGCACATAAGAATGCAACAACAAATAGATTCATAGGCTTGCTCCCCCTACTTGTGTGCTTATATTTATCAAATATATTTAACTTTGTGATACTGTCTTCTCCCCTTTTGTCATCTATTATCATAAAAGATGGGCTCAAAGTGTAGATGATTGGAGAGAAAAGATTTGTGGCTCAATCTAGATTAATTACCCCAACATATTTAACTCGATTTAAACCAAGGACAAGCTTGTTCACACATTCTAGGATAGTTATCTTGCCCATGTTGAGTCAAACATTTGAAGTTCATATTCTAGATCAAATACTAGGATTGCAAGCCTACTGTTGGTATTTTTATTACTATTGGATAAATCCGCAAGCGCATAGATTATACCATTGTATCACTTCACCTAGGAGTATTCCAAGGTATCATAATTTATATTTTCCTAAGGGAAAGTTGGGCTAGAAATGATAATTGGATAAAGATCCTAGAGAGCAACTCAACTTAGTACCAACTAGTATAGGGGGGTAAACTATATATGTGATAGGAAGGGTTGTTGAATGAATAAGCCAAGGTAAAAGATACTTAGAATGGACTACGAGAGAGTAAAGAGACTCCTATGTACTTCACTCTACTTCAATATACTTAGCCAATTAACTAGTCTAAACACTATATATAGTTTGTCTCCTCAATACAAGTATGCTAGGCGAGGGGATAGATTAGCAGGAGGACAAAACTCCTACAGGATCGCATCCTCTTCTTACGGGGGCCTTACCTTTTAAGAACTTGCCTAAGAACACGTGGTGGAATACAAATACTAGATAAGGCTGTCACTCTCTTGCTAGCTATCACAAACAATCCGTGCAACAAGCGGTAACCAAGGATAAGATGATGTATAGGCACCACACTTACACACAACTTACTACTTTGACTACGATCTATAATCAAAGCACCCTATGACAGACAATGATCACATACGGGAAAGGCCACAAGGATCACAGACTATGAGTGTAAAGGCTATTAAAGAGCAAAAACATATAACAAGACTATATCTAGTATAGTAATGCTCAAAGTAAATACTAAGTAAAGTAGAGAGAAAGATATATATGGAATAAGATAAAGTCTTACAAAGAAGGAAAGATACAAGAGCTACACCAAACTTTCCAGAAGACAACTCTAACTCCCACTCTAGACTAAACTACTAGAACAATCTAAGGAATAGAGCTTGTAGGCTTTTTCACCATGTGTAGAGAGGGGGGGTATGGGTCTCTATTTAATATTTATAGTGGTAGGTGGAGTAGGGGCTACTCCGGCGCCACATCAGCGATCCAGGGGGCTTCAAATCTCCACCCTTGGATCCAACCGCCTTAGAACCGACTTTGGATGGTTGAATGTGATCTTCAACATGTGCTTGATAGTATGGCAGTTGGCAGGGGTCAAACCGACCTAGGGGTGGTCGGCCAACCCCCACTATGGTCAGTGGTCCCTTCCTTGGCCTTCTGGATATGGCCCCACTGGTCAGGGACTAAGTGGGAGCCAGGTGGGCCCAGGGGGTGGTCGCCCGACCCCCTTGGAGTCTCTGGCCCACTTCGTCCTCCCAGGTGTTGGTCCCACTTGTCATGTGTGGTGGTTGTTCATTCTGGGGTATTTGTTATGTTTATCTCCTTGGTGTGGGCCCATGAATCCATGTGCTAATCTTGTGAGCCGTTAAGAGAAAGCACAGAGTGATCCAAGGGTTGGAATCCACTCTAAAGTGCTTCTCTTCGATCATGGACGAGAGGGGAGAGCTGGTGGGCCCATAGGGTGGTCGGCCGACCCCCTATGTGGGTCCCACTGGCTCTCCTTTGCTCCATTTATTCATTCCTGCATTCAAACACTCATGGACATGTGGAACTGGTTATTTGAGAAATTATGCTCATGATGTGTTTGTTTATCCTTGATCCTGAGGTTGGTGGCATCATTTTAGTTAAATAAAAGTGCATCATTTTTGGTTCCAACAAGATCCCCCAAGCTTAACCTTTGCTCATCCCGAGCAAACAATCAAACTTAGCTCGATGGATCAGGAGTTGCTACTATGCTTCATATTTCAAGAGTACTAAATCTACAAAAATCATACTTCTCTTTTAAATGGAAAAATTAGCAATAAAGACTCACCCATATTACCTTAGTCCTTCATGGGGCTTATGGCTTTATCCTTTGTCTTGAGAGGTTGAGAGATAGAACAACTTGACTCGAGCACTAGTTTTCTTATTCTTTCACAAGTTTCATATCAGAGATTTTGCAAGATTTTGTAAAAGAAAACTTAGTGTTCCTCAAATGGTACTCTCGAGTCGCTCATAAGGTGTATGATTCCTCACCAAGGCATATAACAGAGTTTGCCTTCTTTCATCCTATCTCTAAAGGCTTATGTGGAGCTATAGGTAGGGATCAAAGATGTAGCAAACTTACCTTGCATATATTGTAAAGTCAAATTCCGGATCCAAGGAGAGAAATGTCATACTCTTTGCTTAATCAATCTATTCAATTGTTTCATTCCAACATGACCAAGCCTTCTATGCCATAACCAACCCATGTTAGATTTAGTAAGCAAGCTAGTTGACAATTGTGATTCACTAGCATTGAAATCAACTAGATAGAGGTTCTCATGTCTAAAGCCTTTGAATATCAAGTTTGAACCATCTACACTAATGATCTCAACATCATCTATTCTAAATATTCATTTGAATCCAAGATCACACAATTGAGCTACGAATAACAAATTGAAGTTCAAGCTCTCAGCTAGCAAGACATTTGATATGCTCAAATCATTGGATATTGCAATCTTACCAAGCCCTTTGACCTTGCCTTTGCCATTATCACCAAAAGTAATACTATCAATGCCATCATTCTTATTAGGGTTGATTGAGTTGAACATTCTAGAATCCCCAGTCATGTGTTGAGTGCACCCACTATCAAGTACCCAATGCATTCCTCTATCTTTGTAATTGACCTACAAAACAAGTCAATTCTTCTTAGGTACCCATACTTTCTTGGGTCCTCCAAAGTTAGTAACTAAGGATTTGGGAACCCAAATTGCCTTCTTCTTTGGGCCAACAATGGGTGTACCAACATACTTAGCCAAGATACCATTCACACATTTGGTAAGCATATAACAAGAGTCAAAACGAATAGATGAAACATTAGAGAACTTAGTCTTGCTCATGTCAAGTTTGCAATATTGGTCTACATGCCCCACTTGCTTGCAACTATTGCAAAACCAACCATTGCCCCTCACAAAGCTAGGCTTTGGAGTTACAAAGGCCGCCTTGCCTTTCTTGGGGATGTAGCCCAATCCCTCTTTGCTAAGGGAGAACCTTTGGCTACCCAAGCACTTAAGAAAGCGGACATATTCACCATAAGCATTGCCTAAAGCATGTGTGAGTTCATTAACATCCTTTCTCAAATTTTCATTTTCAATTACTAGTGAAGCATCATGAGTAGATTTATCACTAGTGCATGAAGTAGATGTGGATGTGCTACATGAAGTGCTAGTAGGAGCAACAATGATAGGAGTAAAAAGGATTCATCAAGTATATCACATGTAACTCCAATTTCACATGTTGCAACAATTGTTTCCTTGTTTTGATCAAGGAAAGAGAAGTGACCCTTTTCAAGCTTCTTGTGAGCCCTTTCTAGTTTCTCATGGGCTTCCATTATCCTCTCATGAGTAACATTCATCTCATCAAAGGATTGTTCAAGAGCATGAAGCTTCTTGTTCAACTCTTTGCACTCCTTCCTCTTTATCTCAAAACAAGTATGAGCTTGTTCCATCATGTACATGAGTTCCTCATTTGAGTACTCCTCCTCATTATCACTATCATCACTCTCATCATGGGTCCTTACCTTGGTTGGTTTATCCATGAAGCATGATGGAGTGTCGAAGATAGAGAGCTTGTTGTGAATGGCAATGCTTGCCAATGCCTTCTTCTTCGATTTCTTCCTCTCACCATCACTAGAATCATCATTGGAGGAAGAGGCATCACTATCCCTAGTTACAACATAACATCCACCCTTCTTCTTTGTGAATGATAGCTTCTTTTCTTTCTTATCACTCTTCCCCTTCTTCTCATCTTCATCACTATTGTTGGCACAATCGGCTACCATGCGATCCTAGCTATTGCACTTGTAGCTTCTCCTCACATACTCCTTGTTCTTGAACTTATCTCTTCTCTTTATAGCTCCATAGCCCTTATTCTTCATGAACTTATAAACCTTGCGCACAAATAGGGCCATGGTTTCATCATCAATATCACTTGCATCTTTTTTGCGTCAAAAATACCACTTGCATCTTCATCATCACTAGAATCTTCCTTTCTTGCTTTGCTCTTGCCCTTGGATGATGAAGCCTTGAATGCTATGCTCTTATTCTTCTTCTCTTCTTCCTTGACCTCTTCTTCACTTTCCTCATTGTATTGTTCTTCGGTCATGATCTCACCAAACACTTCATTTGGAGTGATGTTATCAAACCATATCTTCTAATGATTTTCCTCAAGGTCTTGAATTTTTTGGGCAAGCAACTAAGAAACCAGTTGGAGAAGTCTTCATATTTTACTTTATCACCCAACCCCTTGAGATCATTGATGATCACTTGGAGCCTATGGAACATCTCCGAAATTGATTCTTCTTCCTTCATCTTGAAATGAGATAACTTGTCCTTGAGCATGTACAACATGGCACTCTTTACCGTTGTGGTTCCCTCATATGTATCTTCTAGTCTCTTCCATACTTCATTTGCTTTCTCTAGATATTTGATTTGCTCAAACACCTTTGAATCAACACCATTATATATGGTGTTTAGAGCCATTGTGTTGCATTCCTTGTTCTCTTACTCTCTTGGTGTGGGTCTTTCAACTTCAAGAATGATAGTCCTTTTTGGTGACATCCCACTCCTTCTCATGAATAGAGCCAAGATACACCTTCATTTTTCTCTTCCAATAATCAAATGATGTTCCATCAAACATAGGTGGTTTGCCCCCCACATGGTTGAATGATATTTGAGCCATCACTAGCACCAAAGGTTGTTAATCCTTGATAATATGGTGACCACGACTCTGAACCACTTGAAGGTCCTAGATGGCTAGAGGGGGGGGGGGGGTGAATAGCCTAATTGAAAATTCTACAAATAGACTAGAGTAATGGTTAGATTACAACTAAACAAAGCTTTTTGCTCTAGCACTACAAAATATTGCAAGCCACCTATCCAAGCAATTCTAGTTGTTTGAGTATTTATCAAGCAATAGAAAAACACAAGGATACTCAAGTCAAGCTAGCAAGAATATATAACTATGAAAGTAAACTAGCTAACAATATGATAGACAAACTAAACAATACTAGGCAAGATATGAATATCAAAGTAGATGCGAGAGAGGATGGAATGGTTATACCAATGCCTTGCGATGAGTGAATGAATCAATCACAACATGAATACCAAGTGAGTGAGGGAGACAAAGTTGACACAAGATTTTTCTCCCGAGGTTCACTTGGTTGCCACCAAGCTAGTCCCCATTGTGTCGACCACTCACTTGGTGATTTGGTGGCTAATAGGCAATCATAAGCTTAGCCCATAACTCGGGCGCCACAAGAATCAAACCACAAGATAAGGTAACTCAATGACACAAGAAATTTACTAGAGTTACCCTTTGGCACGACGCCGAGGTGGGTACAAACCCTCTCACAATCATCGAAGCTAGCCACGAACAATCACCAACTCGTGCTGAAGCCTCACCACCGCTCCAAGCCGCCTAGGTGTTGACAAGCACCAAGAATAACAAAAGCTCCCGCAAGGACGACGATCACCAAGTGCCACTTTGCAATGTATGAAACAATGCACTTGGTTCACTCAAGCTCTCATAAAATTAGCAATTTGATCAAGAGAGGTGTGGTGGAGGCTATCTCAAGCAAGAACAATGTGTAGGAATGAATGGGAAGTGCAAGAGAGGGTCCCAAAGGCCGACCATATCACTTATATAGCATCCCAAACAAAACTAGTCGTTTTCGCCCTTCTCCATGCTTTATGCAGAGGCTCCGGATGCTACGCGTCCAAGGGTTCGGACCAATTTGCCAAGCGTCCGGGCCACTGTGCAGTTCAAACTTGGCCTTTGTCGCGCTCAGATAGAACATCCGGATGCGACCATCGAACGTTGCGCAACGTAGCCTCCGGACCAAATCACACGCGTCCGATCACAACTCAGTAACATTCCAGAGAGCTCCCGAGCTCCGGATGCAAGTCCGGACCTCCTCCTCCGAACCAAAGACGTGCATCCGGACTCAATACAGAGAGTTGTAGAACGCTCAAAACACTCCGGACGTTGTCCGGACTGCGTGCTCTGGACCAATGTTAGCGTCCAGACCTACTGTGCACAACACAGAGAGGCTAGGGTATGCCTCTAGACCCAACGAATTGGTCTAGACCCAAGGCAACCCTAGCGTCCGAAGCTAGTTTCTTCACAGAAACAACTAACTTTTTCTCAAGCTTCCATATGCTAACACTAAGTGATCCAAGCACTTGTGCACATGTGTTAGCTAGCTTTTATTTAACATTTTCTTGGAATTAAGTTCAATTGCTCTCACTAGGTCATATGTTAATGCAATGCAAATGACCTAGTGGCACATGATAACCGTAATCATTCATGAGTTCTCCCTTCTTGATAGTATGACTATCTATCCTAAATGTGATCACACTCTCTATAGTGTCTTGATCACTAAACCAAAAATAACTACTATATGTATACCTTTGCCTTGAGCTTATTTTTGTTTTTCTCTTTCTTCTTTTCTATTTGTGGAGCACTTGATCAACATCCATCATCATTGTCCATATGTCTCCACTTCTTGAGTTGGATCACCCTAGCTTAATCCCATACTTTAGCAATAGGGTTAGTCCAACAGGCTTCATCAATTAACCAAAACCAAACTTGAGCTTTTAGTTGTCGTTCTCCCAGGACATGCCCCTAATGGGCTTTAAGACGATACATGGCCCATCGGACCAAAGACAGTGACACGACACCCTGGCAGATTCTAGATGCTGACTTATTTCAACAATTTTCATTGACTCCAATAGAGTTTGGACCTCAAACTAAATCCATTGGTTAGCTTATGGAATTAGCTTTCCAGCGATATGTAGATCACTGAAAATGGAGTCTTGATGCATCCTCGGTGTTTGTTTTATTGATGTATGCTCCTGAAGGCCGAGATCAAATCAAAATCGAGTTGGACTGGACCCCCATCTTGTGTCGGACGTCCTTGCTGGTCTAATGGGGGTTCTTTTTTTTTGCAAAATAACCGGGCTTGCACGATCTGGACTGTCCGTGCGCCCAATCCGTGAGGGGAAAAGCGTAGGACATGGCCACACTTTAAGTCCGGAGCTTGCCCTGTGGATTCGTTGTGAAAAGATAAATAGTTTTATGTTTAATGGGACCTTCATATGCCAAATTTTCTAGGTAACCCTAATACCATTGTTAATTTGGTGTTTGTACATTGGTCTTACTGTGAAAGAACCATTTTTTGTTTAGGCCCCAAACTAAAAGTGTCCATACCTCTATTTAAATTGTGCATAGCGTTAGGCACTAGATTTAGAACTGTTTAGTTCTTTTACCGGCTTGCCTCACCTTGCTTGGCCTGGCAAGGCTAACCTTTGGTAGCCTGAGCAAGCCAAATTGGCTCACCGATGTAAGCAAGGAAAATGCTTGCCCGCATAGACTGCAAAAGTAATCTTGTCCATTTCATCTGGTTCGAAGCTTGGCAAGGCAAAATCGTGGTTGGCAAAGGTTTCAAGCAGTGAAAGAACCCTTAATCACTCAGTAAACTTCCCATTAAAGCTGAAGAAAATATTTAATGAGTTTGAGCCCACTCTTACGTCTTATGATATTGTACAAATTTGGGTAATGGAATTTCAAAGCTTGGTTTCCCAACCAAACATCCTAATAAAATCTGTTTTGTTTACTATGTAGTAGCTTAAAATTTCCTAAGCTCAGGATTTTTTTTAACTCCCATTATAGACTCATATCCAAAAGTGAGAGTCGCAAGGTTGCTTCGAGCCTAGCTCTAATTTTATTTTCCAAGTATATTTCATATAAACTCTTACCCAAAATACCTTATTCATTGGTTATATAAAGAGAACAACCGCTTACTTTTAAATAGTCAGTTAAGTCACTTAACTGACTACTCCCTTCGTCCCTAAATAAATATCTTTCTCACTTCTGGAGAAATAATTTAAATTAATTTTATATTAAAAACTATTATTGATCTAGTTTTTTAATAAATTTATTTAGAAACACAAATGTACACATTTTATATAAATCTAATCAAAGTTGTGGCACGGAAATCTAAAACGACGTTTAATAAGGGACAGAGGGAGTATGTCTCAAAACATGCTCTATCGGGCTATAACGACGGCTATAAGCTAACTTGAACATATAAAAACTTAGCTAAATTCTTCTCAAACAGCTATATTCGAAGACATCTGTTTTGAATATTTAAATTTTGTAAGCTGTTTATAATTTAGAAGGGATTAAATATTAATTTAGTCAAATTTAAAAGATGACTTATTCTAAATATAGAATTGTATTTTTAAGAGGGGGTAGTAAGCAAATTATTTATGGGGCATATCAACACGCAAGACATTCGTAAAAAAAGTAAAAAGCACACGGAGCACAAAAGGACAAACATATGTGTTGTAAAACACATGGACTCTATACTAGGAGGAAAGGAAAAAGGAAGAATCCTAATCCTAATCCGTTTGTATGTGGGCTCTTACCAAACTCATAGGCCCTGGCAGGACAATATATACGTGGGAGCTTTATGTTGTAATCATCGATATCAAGAGGAATAAAGAATAGTCTCCCTATCTTGTGTCTATTTGTTCTACTATTTTCATCCACTGTTGTCGACACCGTTTTTTGTATGTGTCAATATGAACCGGATACACTGATCGGTAAAAAGGTAATTATACCGATCGGTAGAAAGATGGTTGTTTTTCTTTATCGACATCAGGATCCCACCGATCGGATTGCCGATGAAAACAAGAGATTGAAAAAAGCGAGAAGAGGTATTGGCTGATCAGAAAAGTATTGCCGATGGAAACAGGAGAACATTGCCGATAAGGAGTTACCGATGGATACAGGTTGGTGTGGCTGACGTCAGCGGAAAGTTGCCGATGGCAATAAAAGGGAATTGCGGATTAAAGGAATCTGCCGATGGAAAGTTTCATCATAAAGAAGACGGATAAGGAAACTGGTGGTTTTATGCTAATATTGTTGCTTTAGTTTGAGTCCGACTCTTGTACGAGTCATTTTATTTCCTTAAAAATACGAGTTTTTGTTTAGGTGTGAGTCGTGTCCATGTACAACTCCTTTTATCGGAGTATAAATATGTACCCAGGGGCGGTGTGAAGAATATTCAATACAATCAAACAAATCTATTATTTTTATCTACTTTTCTAGCATCTACTTTTTTCGCATTAGTTTTAGTTTATCCACAAGTTCTTACGATCTCGATGGGCTACATCTACAAGATCTCCGTCTACCTCGCGAGTTCCGCTTTTTGATCAATCTGAGCCTTGACGTCCGGGCGTATCGCTGTCGTCTCGTTCATCGTTGTTCTAGTTATCGTCTGGATATCGAGTTCGGGTATAAGCCCGAGGTGTTCGCAGATCCGACGCTTTTTGTGTTAACGCATCCTTTGGCACACCCGATGGGACCCTAGATACATCTCTTGATCAAGATTATGGGTGGTTCTACCGACGTTGATCCAAAGAACGTCATTGAAGTCTCCGAAGCAGATCTGAAAGATGATCAGAAGCAAGCTATGGAGCAGGCCATGGAGGAATACAAGCAGCTATATCTGAAGTCCTTCAGCCTAAGCAGGAGCGGCGAAGCCATCCAGAAGCACGATTCGCCGTTGCCGCGGTAGGTCACTTTCGACGTCAATCCTGGTAAATTACAAGAGATGGTTAATTCTGCATTAAATCAAGCATTAATTAGCCACTCTATAGTGTTGTCCAATACTGTATACAATGTTGTTATGCAATCTTTCAAAGAAGGGCAGACACCCCATTATGTTGGTCTGGCATATCATCAACCTGGATCGGCATCTACTGTGACTCCATCGGCGGTCCCAGCGGCATATTCCCAGCCTGTAAAGCCGTTTGCCGGTGAAGTTACTCCACCAACATCAAGCCCTGTGAGCGTCGTTCGGCTAAGTATAGATCCGATAGCATCGGAGATGTCAGGACCTGTGATCTAGAATCAACCAATTCCTGCTAGTTGGTGGGGATACAGTATGCCTCCGAATTCGTCTGCCGACGCTAAGTTGATCCGAAGTGACAATGCGGCGGGGAAGGCCCCTGTGGAATCAGCAATATCGACACAACCGATGAGTCCGGTGATGCATTATGCTACATCTTCTCCAAACGTGCAGTTGCCGCCAGGGAACCTTCAGATGGTGGTACCCAAGATGCCTTACGGGCAACCATGCTTTGCCGATGCAACAAGATTTGGCAATGGCAAACCATCCCATGATGATGACGAATCATCAAACTGGGGTATCAGTGCACCAAGGGAGCCAGTTTGTCGATTATTCCAGGGTGCAAGAGCAGCAGGCACCGGGTAACCATCAATTATAGGCAAACCATATGCCGATGACTTATAATCCTGCATGGACTAGTCCAATTCAACAACAGGTGGTTCAACCTGGACACCAATTAGCGGGAGCGCAATAGTACCATTACCCGACGAACGTTCAGAATGAAATAGCGGTGTATTGACCGATGAATATCGTGTTGTTGTATACTCCAGTGGGTGCTCAAGGCTATACATTGGTAAATCAACTGGTGCATAATATTCAGCAGGGTGGTGCTGCGCCTATGCCAATCGGATCAGCTTATTTTCCGCAAAGGCAAGAAGGGGCGTATCCACCGGTCCAGCCAGTTAATATTCAGCCGATCCATCGGCAAGATCAGGATGCATACTGGGCCGACAAAATCGCCGAAGTGATGAAAGAGCAGTTCGGCATCAGGCCTAAGGTCAATACGTATTCTTATCGGACGCCGTACCCTCAGGCATATGATTTGATCCCTCTCCCGAATCGGTACAAAGTGCCAGATTTCACGATGTTTTCTGGCCAAGATGACACGTCCACAATGGAGCATATCAATCGCTTTATTATCCAATGTGGAGAGGCAGCCAGCAGAGATGAGCTGAGGGTAAGATTGTATTCATCGTCTTTATCTGGATCGGCGTTTACGTGGTTCATCTCGCTTCCTCCAAATTCTCTGATTATTTGGGCCGATCTAGAGAAGCAGTTTCACCAATACTTCTTCTCTGGGGTTCATGAGAAGAGAATTACCGATTTGGTCAAGCTTAAACAACGCAATGACGAATCGGTAGAAAGCTTTGTCCAAAGGCTTCGGGATGTAAAGAATAAATGCTACAGCTTAGTGCTGGATGATCGGCAATTGGCAAATCTAGCCTTCCAGGGATTGCTGCCACACATTAGGGACAAGTATGCATCTCAAGAGTTCGAGAGTCTCAGCCATCTCGTACAGAGAGTTGCCGATCAGGAAATCAAAGCCTTCGAGCCTAGGAAGACTTGGAACAAGAAGGTGTCATTCATTGAACAAGAAGAAGATTCTGAGTCGGATGAAGGAACGGATATCAGCGTTGTTGAGTGGGTGAAGGATATGAAGCCGATATCCTGTCCGTTTGGTCAGAAGGAGGCTGAAAGATTCACTTTTGATACTGCTAAAGCCGATAGGATATTTGATCTGTTGCTTCAAGAAGGGCGGATTAAGCTGGCGCCTAATCAAGTTATTCCATCGGTTGAGGAACTTAGGAGGATGAGGTACTATAAGTGGCATGATGCAACCTCACACGGTACCAATGATTGCAAAGTCTTTAGGCAGCAGTTGCAGTCGGAAATCGAATCTGGGCGAATCAAGTTTTAAAATTCTAAAGCTCAGAGGCCGATGAAAATTGACCAGCATCCGTTTCCAAATAATATGGTGGAAACTAGTTGGAAAGTCAAAGTACTGACGTCGGAAGTGGCCAAGAAGAATTCATCGACGGATCCCGAACATCAAATAGTTATGCAGGATGTAAAGGGAAAGAAGCTTGCCGATGAAGGAGAAGGTAAAAGAACTGCCGGTGATAGCTGCGGCTCTAGGATGCCTCAAAAATGTGCGTCATATGGCGTTGTAATCACGCACAGGAGACCATGACAGGAATATGAGCGTTCGCGAGAAGAACAGCATCAGCAGCGGTAAGAAGAGAAACGCCAAGAGTGGTGTCGACATAAAGATCATTGGAAATGCCCCTTCTTCGTCCATTGTTGGGAAGAAGGCATCAAGCTGCCCATTGCCGATAATTGTTCTGAATGCAATGGATACTATCCTGCTGATCGGTCAGAGAAGAAGTCTCGCTTTGAAGGTCAAGGATCAAGCTATGCTAGACCGATCAGAGGAAAAGAATCAATACATGATCGGCTGGGGGGCAAGCTCAGTCCACATGACAAGCTTGGCAAGCGTATCCGTCAAGAGGAGATTGAAGAGAGGGTTAATGCAAGGGTGACCGATAAAGAGATACTCTCTATAGATCCAAACATAAGGGGTAATACAAGCCAACACAGTGAAAAACAGTACCAACCTGTTTGGAAGACTAAGCTTCCTCAATGGTGTCCCAAAGGCCTGATAAAGACTCAAAGAAGGAGAATCCAGCGTGAATGCCAGAATGATCTGGGTCGTAGCTCTTCGAAGGGAGAACCTCCAGTTTGGGAGTGGAGGCCAAAACATCAGGAAAGGAATCCATCGGCAGAAGTCAACATGGTTGTTACGTTGCCGATGGAATTTATGGCACCTACTGATGCTGAAGGAGAAGCTGCTAATATGGCTCAGTTAGTGTTAGATCCAATGGCAGTTGTCTTTGAAAAACCTGCCGATGATGAAAGGCAGCATCTGAGAGCCTTGTTTGTCAAGGGCAAAGTCGATGGGCAACCAGTGTCAAAGATGTTAGTCGATGGTGGAGCATCGA
Source organism: Microstegium vimineum (assembly GCA_022036555.1). Taxonomy (NCBI): domain Eukaryota; kingdom Viridiplantae; phylum Streptophyta; class Magnoliopsida; order Poales; family Poaceae; genus Microstegium; species Microstegium vimineum. The sequence continues at coordinate 35,988,817 of CM039124.1, read as the reverse complement.
TTAATATAATGTCATATGTCATGTTCAGGAAGCTTGGAAAAGGTGACCAAGACTTAGTCAAGACAGACATGAAGCTAAAAGATTTTGAAGACAATGTATCACCAGCTATGGGAGCTGTATGTGTCGAGTTGACTATCGGTAGCAAAACTTTGCCAACAACATTTTTTGTGATCAGCGGCAAGGGGACCTACAATTTGCTTCTGGGAAGGGATTGGATTCCCGCCAACTGCTGCATCCCTTCTACGATGCACCAAAGCCGTGTGCAATGGGTTGGAGACAGGATTGAAGTCGTCCGGAGTGAAGTCCCGTCAATTGTTGCATCGGCAGAATCGGAGACGTATGAGCAGACCAAGTGCATATCTGGTGAAGCTTGGGATACAGAATTCCTCAAAGTGGCCGATTACCAGATTACACTAATCCAAGCAGTCGGTTCCAAAGAAGAGGTTTAATGGATCAGTTCGCAGATGATGGAAAACTTGGGCAGGGGTTCAGGTCAGCCGATGATTTGCTAGAAATAGACATCGGCGACGGTAGCAAGCCTAGGCAACCTTTTATTAGTGCTAAGTTAGATTCCCAATGTAAGCAACAGTTGAGTGATTTGTTAAAGGAATATAAAGATTGTTTTGCTTGGGATTATACAGAGATGCCTGGTCTGGACCGATCGATAGTTGAACATCGGTTGACTATCAAGTCGGGTTTTCAACCACATCGGCAACCAGCGCGCCTGAGATTACGAAGTTAATCGAAGCTGGATTTATTCGACAATGCCGATATGCTGAATGGATTTCTAATGTGGTTCCTGTATATAAGAAGAACGGAAAACTTCGTGTGTGTATTGATTTCAGGAATCTCAATAAAGCTACGCCAATGGACGGCTATCCAATGCCCATTGCCGATCTACTAGTTGATGCTTCTGCTGGACACAAAATTATCAGTTTCATGGATGATAATGCTGGATATAACCAAATATTCATGGTTGAAGAAGACATATCCAAAACTGCTTTTAGGTGTCCAGGTCACGTCGGTTTATTTGAATGGATCGTAATGACTTTTGGGTTGAAGAACGCCGGTGCTACTTATCAAAGAGCAATGAACTTTATTTTTCATAAGTACATCGATACGTTGGTCGAAATCTATATCGACGATGTGGTGGTTAAGTCCGGAAACTTTGAAAAGCATTTTGCCGATCTGTGGAAGATTCTAGAGTGCACAAGGGAGCATGGGATAAAGATAAATCCAAATAAGTGCGCATTTGGCGTATCGGCGGGTCAATTCTTAGGGTTCATGGTGCATCAAAGGGGCATAGAGATCAGTAGAAAATCTGTTGATGCAATTAACAAAGTGGTTGCTCCTACGAACAAGACTGAGTTGCAATCTTTGATCGGCAAGATTGATTTTATTAGAAGATTTATATCTAATCTGTCTGGGAAGATTGAGTCTTTTAGCCCATTGCTGAAGCTAAAAGCCAGTCAGGAATTTGTGTGGGGAGAAAAGCAGCAATCGGCTTTGGAAGAAATTAAGAGGTATCTGGTGAATCCTCCGGTTTTGATTCCACCTCGACATGGGAAGCCCTTCAGATTGTATTTGTCTGCCGATGACGGTGTTATCGGGTCAGCTTTGATTCAAGAATTTGAAGGGAAGGAACGTGTGATTTATTATTTGAGTAGAAGGCTGGTGGACGCTGAAATCAGGTATTCGGCCGTTGAGAAATTATGTTTATATCTGTACTTCTCTTGTACCAAGTTGAGGCATTATTTGCTATCGGCCGAGTGTACTGTCGTATGCAAAGATGATGTGGTCAAGTATATGTTGTCGATGCCGATATTGAATGGGAGGATCGGCAAATGGATTTTGGTGCTGTCAGAATTTGATCTGAGGTATGAATCAACTAAGGAAGTTAAGGGGCAGGTGATGGCCGATGTTGTTATCCAGCATTATGGTACGCTAAATTTAGTAGAGATTGCTCCTTGGACTTTGTTCTTTGATGGTTCCACATGTAAGGAAGGAGCAGGCATCGGTGTTATCTTAGTTTCACCCCAAGGAAAAAAGTGTGAAATCTCATTGCCGATTGTTGCTACTTCGACGAATAATCAGGCTGAGTACCAGTTGTTGCTAAAGGGGTTGAAGTTACTCAGGGATGTGCATGCCGATGCCGTTGAAGTCTTCAGTGACTCTTTGTTAGTGATCAATCAGTTGATTGGAACATATGAGTGTCGAGGTGATATTTTAATTGAATATCATGGGAAGTGCTTGCAGTTATTAAAGGAATTCAGAGAATATCGTCTTGAATACATTCTTAGGTTGCATAATGAAGAAGCCAATCGATTGGCACAACATGCTTCGGGATATCAGCTGATTCAAGAGGTAATGACATCGGTAATGGTTATCGATGACTGGAGAAAAGAGATTGTCGATTACTTAAGAGATCCGTCTAGAAAAGTTGAAAGACGGTTGAGGTTTCAGGCTACAAAATATGTGCTCCTTGATAACGAGTTGTATTATCATACAATTGACGGGGTTTTACTCAGATGTCTTAATGGAGAGGAATCGAAAAGGTTGATGGGTGAAATTCATGAAGGGGTATGTGGAGCACACCAATCAGCGTTTAAAATAAAGTGGATGATTAGGCGAAATGGATATTATTGGCCGACGATTCTTGAGGATTGTTTTGAGTACTTCAAAGGGTGTCAAGATTGTTAGAAGTTCGGCAATGAATCCCATAATCAAGCCTTGGCCGTTTAGAGGTTGGGCCATTGATCTCATCGGCCAAATTTACCCACCATCGAGTAAAGGACATAAATTCATACTTGTTGCTACCGATTATTTCACGAAGTGGGTTGAAGCTATCCCGTTGAAAAAGGTGACATCGGCAAACATGATAGATTTTGTGAAAGAGCATATTGTTTACCGATTTGGTATCCCTCAAACTATTACTACCGATCAAGGAACTATGTTCACGTCGGGAGAGTTTGAGGAATTTGCTGCCAGTATGGGGTTTAAGGTTTTGAACTCGTCTCCTTATTATGCTCAAGCTAATGGTCAAGCTGAAGCAACCAATAAGGGGGTAATCAAGCTTATCAAGCGCAAGATTGAAGAAAACCCTAGGAGATGGCATACGGTACTGAACGAAGCTTCGTGGGCATATCTGATGGCATGTCATGGTGCTACTAAGGTTTCGCCATATCAGTTAGTCTACGGACATGATGTTGTCCTACCTTGGGAAATTAAAACTGGTTCTAGACGGTTGTTCTCCCAGGATCAGTTAGCAGCCGATGAGTATGATATCCTTATGAAGGATGAGTTAGAAGACCTAGCAGGTCATCGGCTGAGAGCTCTAATCAGTATTGAGGAGAACAAGAAAAGAATTGCCAGATGGTATAACAAGAAGGTAAAGGTGAAAGAGTTTGACGATGGAGATTTGGTGTGGAAACTGATTTTACCGATTGGAACCAAAAGTTCGAAGTTTGGGAAGTGGTCTCCTAATTGGGAAGGTACATTTCGGATAAATCAGTCTATTCCTGGAAACGCTTATATTTTGGAAACTCTCGAAGGAGTTGCATTTTCCAGAGCAGTAAATGGTAAATATTTGAAGAAGTATTATCTTCGTATCTGGATGGATGCATGAAAGCGATACATATATGCCGATGACAAAGTTATCATACAAGAAACATCGGAAGGAAAGTATTGATGTTATATTACAGGCAGATTACTTGTCAAGCTCAAAAGCAATGAGTTACAACAGCGTTTGAATACATGAAATCGCACGAAGGCGAACTTGGTCGGCTTCTTCTATCTCCCTGGTGTCGTCGTCGGCAGTACCCTCGACTGTCTTGGCTTTTCTCCCCATCAGAAGAGCTTCACGAGCGTTGGCATCCCTCTCCTGTTGCAAAGCTTTGGTCATGACAGGGAGTTGGGTCTTCTTCTAGGTGGCCGAATCTAAGGCTTCATCTACTCTCTTCAGTTCGGCCAGCAACTCTTCTTTTTGTGCCGACAGACGGGCGATTTCCTGGTCAAGTTCAGTGCCAGAGGCTTCTAGGCGACCGATGCCCTTGTGCTTTTCGTCTGCAGCTTGCTTGAATTTGGATATTTCTTCTTCAAGCTTCGCTTGAGCGACTCTGTTGGCAATACGACCTTGGGCCTTTTTATATTGGAGTTGCCGACTCTCGAGGAAAGCCACCTGGAAGAGTGGTTCTTCGATATCGGCAGGCAGTTGATCTTGGACTTCCTTGAAAGCCGCCCTTACTGCACTGGAGTCTTGTACTAGTTGGGATGTATTTTGTTGCAGTAGGAGCAGCAGGGCTTCAAGTTTGGATTTCATTTCTGCCGATATGACAGTTGAAGCTTGGGTAGAATCTGCCTCTTCATCGGCGTCTTCTGGAATGTTGATAGCAAAGGAGAACGGGCTGTTGGGAGAGTCTTGGGCCTAAAAAGATGAAGAGTTAAAATGTGTCAGATAGAAGCTTGTGTCTCACAAGTTTGTGATAAGTATATTTGGTTTACCTGCTTTAGGGCGATTTCTCGCCTTTGGCTTGACAGAGTAACCGATGCAACCGTATCTTGAGGATCAGCAATGGTTGTCGATGAGCTTGCCTTAGTAGGAGGGACGGTTGGTGCTGAGGCTAGTGCCAGTGTTGGTGCCGCTTCCGCTGACCTTTGTGGGGATGCTGTTGTCCCTTGGTCAGGGATTTCATCCGGTACTGATGCTGGTACCGATGCCGATACCGTTTCTATGGTTGCAGCCATCTCTTGCGGCGATGATGTTGTTCCTTGGTCAGGAATCTTGGCCTGTGGTTGCTCAGGGACAGGCGCCGATGCTGGCTCCACTGTTGGCACATCGGCCGGAGCTTGAGAAGATGCAGTTGGAGCCGATAGCTTTGGGCGCTTCGGTTTGGGAGCAACGCTTGATGAGCCTCGGTGCTTTAGCTGTTGCGCTTGGGGGGCATAAGCAGGTTGAGCCAAGGAGGGTTGTGCACCTGGAATGGCTGCCGATGAACTTGTTCGCTGCAAAAGAATGTTTAGTATAAATTGAGTAAAAGTCGTCGGTCAGCATATTATGATCGATATAAATAAATGGAGATTTGTTACCTTGAAAGCTTGTGCCAAGGCGGTGGCAGCAGAAGTGGCGGCAGCAGCATCATCGGTTGGCAATGGTCTAGACCTGATGGTGACTTTAGGGACTGCCTTGTGACGCATGAGCGTAGACAGTGAAGGAGCCTTGTCGCCGATTGACGATATGGGGTTCATCGGTCGCAGATTGAAATGTTTGTCACTCTTACTCTTTTGGGGAACCAAATCATCGACCTGTTAACAGAGGGTTAGTTGCCGATGCAATTGGAAAGTTAAACAAAAGAAGTATCGGAAGTGGACTTACCGCGTCATCGGGTATGATATGATCAACATCGGTCAAGTGCCGATAGTAGTGGGATGATGGAGCAAATAGTTGTTCTTTCCATTCTTGCCACCATGACTTGAAGGATTCGGTGATAAAAGATGTCGGTGCCCAAGAGGATAAGTTGATGTTGGACACATCAACATGAGGGGAGAGGGTGACGATTTTGTTCCAATCCATGGCGCTGGAGATGGTTTCTCTTGGTTTGATCACGTTGACATAGCTAGGCTTGATCGGTAATTGACCGAATGCTAGTTGTCTTGCCGCTACTGATGGATAGTAGAACTCGTAGGATGGATTAGAGTTCTTTCCGGTCCCGACGACGTTCACTAGGATAGCTCGGGGAATGAGGGTGGCCTTCATGATTACTTCATTCTGTGGTATATTCCCATCAATGAGGTTGAAGGAGAGTGGGAACTGGTTGTTTCATCAATGTAAGGCCACCAGGCTCGTTCTGCAGCAGGGATTCCGCAGTAGAGCCTCTGGAAGAACATGCCAAATTGGTCAACGTTGGTATCGGTTCCCGGTAGCACTATCATGGCTTCCCCGAAGTTGAGTGGGGCACGGGTTGCCGATTCATCGTCATCATAAACATAGTCTTTAGATATGTCTCTTGGGAACTGTTGGGTGAACAGATCAAATTGGAGACACTTATGCATATGGGCGTTCAGCCACATTGATAAACCACCAGGGACCTCCGAGGTTGCCGATGGGCTCGCCTAGCAGCAATTTCTCCGATACTTGATGTAGGAGGCGATAGACTGAGCCAAGAAGGTAACGGCCAAGGAGAAAACCTCCCTCGGCCAGGAACTCTCCGATACATATTGGTAGGACCGACTGTTCTGCCGCAGAAGACGAACTTCTCCAACCACATGTTAAGGAAGGTAGCATGCTCCCTTGGGGCTACCGATCCACTTTTCTGGTACTCCTGGATGTATCCAGTCAAACCGCCGATATTGCGGGTACTTACCCGATGCTCAGATTTCCTGCGGAACAGGGTGGTGGGATCAGCAGAACAGACATCTAGGCCGGTGAGCATATGTACATCGGCAAGCGTAGGGGTGGCTGGTCCATGTTTGAACAGAAATGCGTTCATCGTATCGGACCAGAAGTAGGAGGCGGCAATCATCATGTTCTCGTTCTTAGCCATATCGGCAATGGACAGCCTAATGCATTGTTCGATGTTACGCTCTGACCAATAGAGTTGTTGTGACCTTGTTATCCTGAGGTACCAATTCTTCCACCCCTTAGTGGGTTTAGGCAAAGAACGAAAGGTATCGTTCCACAACCCTAAATCAAAGTGCTCAGATCTGAAAGGGATACGGTTGGTCTCTGCATTGATCAGATTGGTTGGATCGGTATTCCCCATGGGGCCTAAGCAGCAAAGGTATTCTTGATCGGTAGGGATCACTATTTTGTTGCGCATCTCCTAGATCCAGAGAACAAAAAGAAAGAGGGAAAAGGAATTGAAAAGCAATGCGGAAGGATAAAACTGCAGTATATACAACGGGGAAGGAAGAAAAGATTACCGTGGGAGCAGTGAAGTTGATCGCCATTGAAGCAGAGTTCTTGCAAGGATTGTGCTTCCTGATGAAAGAAGAACGGCCGCTGGAATAGTGTTCTTTGGATGGTGTTGAGATGAAGGTGAAAATGTGAACTCAGAGTAAAAGAGAAGGCAGACGGCGATCTTTATAGGCCTAGGTTAAAGGGCATTTTCGAGTTTTCTTTTTGCTGAGCAAAGATAAGGAAGGATATCACAGTGAATTTGCACGGTGATCGAAGAGTTCGTGCTACAGTTGTGGGGGTTGTTGGTAACTTGCAGTTTTTGCGTGCGGTAATCAAGATAATCGTATAGGTGTTTTGGAGGGAAAGATTACAATAGAGCAAATTTTGGTGCATAAGATATTTTATACCCCGAAATTGGGGGACATGTGTTGACACCGTTTTTTATGTGTCAATATGAACCGGATACACTGATCGGTAGAAAGATAATTATAACGATCGGTAGAAAGACAATTGCTTTTCTTTATCGGCATCAGGATCCCACCGATCGGATTGCCGATGAAAACAAGAGATTGAAAAAAGCGAGAAGAGGTATTGGCTGATGTCACACCCAATTTCAAGGACAAAATAGGATGCATAACATTATGTGTGCCTAGGAAATAATCCACATATAAGTTCACAAATTACAAAGTACCATCACAGAGTTTAATACATAGCGTACACATATCCATTACATAAACGAATAGAACAACGGAAGATACAAACAGCTCTCATGGACTCCATCTCACAGGGAAGGTCAACTAGTTGACCAAGCCTAGAAATCTTCAGGAAACTCCTCATAGCCTCCTGCTTCTGTTACCCATCCGGGATTTTTATCCAAAATTTGAAAAGTAAACAAGCGTGAGCACAAACATACTCAGCAGTATAACATGGGGTTATGAAGCTCAAAAGGTTGACACTGGCTTACTGCATTCAACACTTTTAGTTGGTCAAAGTTTTATTATTAAGTATCATCAGTTATGCTTAAGCCCCAAGTGATCCCACTTATACCATTGTCAAAGTTAAGAGAACATAGACATCATCATTATGGTGGCAACAGGAACATAAATGTTGGTCAAGTTAATTAATTAAACCATCAGTTTTCCGGGCCACTCGTAACCGTGAGCACGGCTGATATATCAGTTTTAACACTCTGCAGAGGTTGTGCATCTTTACCCGTGAGTCATGATGCCCCGAATGCCCGGATTAATTACTCCTATAACACTGCCAAGGTGAGTGGGCGGGGTTCACTATGAAACCTTTCACAGTATCTCGTCTAACAAGATTAGGGCCGCTAGGATTGGCAAGGGGTGATAGAGCCCCCCTTCCGAGTAGCATAAAGACCCGCAGCCTACGCTCAAACTCGGACAGAGGCCGCACTATAACTAGCTCGGCAAGAGCCTAATGCGCCCTTTTGGGTAACCGCTAACGAGCTAGAAAAGAGCCTACTACTAAGTTAAAGCCAAAGCCATGTAGCTCTCACGGTAGCACTATCAGTCCCAGCTTTTGTCAACAGTGAGTTATTATAAAAGGGTTATGTTCCAATTGCCATAAACAGGATCACCAATTCATTCAGAGCATTAAATCATTAGGTAGGGATCATGTATCATTTCATAAAGCACTAGCCATCTACCCATATGCATAACCCATAGGAGTCAAGGTAAAGGGATTTCAATTCTAGGGAAATATACTACGGGTATCAAATTAAACACATGCACATGAAATCATGATTATGGTGAATAGGATAACAAGGTAGGTCACATGCTATACTTGCCTTGGTTATCAAAGTCTTGTTGGTCCTGCTGCTGGTCAAAGAAATCCTGGTCACAACCAAACTCCTCACCGTCTAAACTCAATCACGGCATTGCAACAACACGCATACCAATTTGCATACATACAAAGCAACAAAACTACTATTAGAACAGTACACCAGCAGCAGTAAACAGAGTTAAAAGGTTTATAAAAAGATACTACGCACTGCTACGATCATTTCAACGCGAATTTCACGAAAATCGGATTTAAAAGGCAAAAGATATGATTTAAACTAGTTCTCTAAGAGCATCTTTAGTATTTAAATTAACCTTGAATTTAAATATTTCAAAAGTGACTAATAGATGGTTTAACATGTAGAGAATTTCATTACGAACCTAACGCAATTCGAATCGTCCAAATCGGAGTTAAAACAAAGTTTTTATAAGCAAAACAGTGCAGTGACAATTCTGTAAATAGTGAATTTCCTTTTAATTTCCAAAATAAAATAAACCGAACAGAACTACGCTTTTGAACAGAGAAAGCGTAAAAGGGAAATACACCAGGGCTGTGGCGCGGGGACGGCAGAGCTGCCACGTGGCGGCTCGGGGTTGGCGCGGTGCACTGCACAGTGCGTGCACCCGCCGACTCAACGCGGGCCCGAGGGTCCACGGTGGACCATCCATTTAACCCCGAAGGGGTATCTAATCTTGGTCGTTGATCTTGGATCGGACGGCTCAGAACGGATCAGAGGGAGGGAGAGAGAAAACCCGCCGGCCAGAGCAGAGAGGTGTCCAGTTCCACGGCGGCCGCCATGGCTGGCAAAGCTCGGAGCTCGCCGGCAAACGAGGGGAAGGTGCCCCCGACCACCTCCGCAACAACCAAAAGCGTGTGAAAGGTTAGCGTGATCTTGCCAGTGCGTTGGCGTGCTCGGGTGTGGCAGTGGCAGGCCGGAGCGGGGTGTTCTGTGGCGGCGCTATGGCCGGAGCTCTCGGTGTCGTGCGGCGAGGCGATACAGAGCTTTATAGATCGAATTGGGGGCATATAGAGGTGTGATGCGCCCCTGCGATGCCGGTAGGGTACTCGGGCGAGGCGGTGCGTGGCCGGGGTGCGATGCCCACGGCGGCGTCATTGACAGTGGCGCGGGGTGCTCGCGGGTAAGGCCCTAGAGACCATAGACCGCCGAATTAAAGGCATGGGAAGAGAGAGGAGCTCACGGCGATCCTCAAGACGGCACTAAAAAGAACGCAGAGAGAGTGGAACAGCCGAGCACCGTGTACGCCATTGCTGGCGGCGTACGGTGCACGCGGGCAGTGCCACCGGGACTGAAATTCGCCAAATTAAAGACTCAGGGAGGAAGAGGGAGCGATGGCGAAGCTCACCGAGTCGACGTAGAGGACGGAGACGGCTCGGTGCAGGCGGTCGACGTGCGACGGCGGTCGGCGTCGGCAGAGCTCGTGCTGGCGTGCGTTCTGTGGTCACTGACTAGGAGTTAGAGGGAGGAATAAGGCCGAGGAGGTTCGCGGGGAGTTCGTGGACTCGGGACGAAACTTACCGAGGCGGCTCGAGCTCCGGGGTCCTCTCGGTGTCGGCGGCGGCGGCGTTCGGCAGATGCGGGATCAAGCGGAGCAGAGAGCAAAGGGGGAGAAGGGAAAAGGGAGCGGTCTCCTTTAAAAGGCCTGGGAGCGTGCGGTTGCGGCCGACGAGTTCGGACGTGGGCGCGGGTGAGAGGGAGAGAGACGTGCAGGCGGTTCCCGATTGCGGCGCGTTCGTGCGCGCCCTCGGCGAACAGAGCGGAGAGGAGGAAGACGGCGCCGACAGGTGGGACCGTCTGGTCAGCGAGATAGAGAAGAAAGGAGGCGGTCAAGGACGGCGCCGACAGGTGGGGCCCGGTCGGCAGTGAGAGAGAGAGGGCAGAGAGAGGGAGCGGCAGGGCTGCAACACTGGGCCGGCCTGTGCGCCGTGTGGGTGAAGAGAGGAGGGAAGAGTGGGCTGGACAGAAAAGAAGAAGAAAGAGAGAAGGGAGTGGGCCTTCGGGCCAAAACAGAAAAAGAGAGGGAGAGAGAAGGATCAAGCCCTTTTCATTTTCTTTCTTTTTCCAAAAACTTTTCAAAACTCATTTGAAGTTTGAATTCGAATACATTTTGCTTTGCAAACTCAAACATCACAATAAGAATTATGCAGCTGCATGTATGCACAACATGTTACTAAACTAAGAATTGATTTTAATTCAATAAACTTTATTATGTCCCTAAATGAAATGCTCACACAATCCATTAATAACTCATTTTCTATTATTTTAAATACAAACAAGATTTTGGGTGTTACAACTGATCAGAAAAGTATTGCCGATGGAAACAGGAAAACATTGCCGATAAGGAGTTACCGATGGATACAGGTTGGTGTGGCTGACGTCAGCGGGAAGTTGCCGATGGCAATAAAAGGGAATTGCGGATTAAAGGAATCTGCCGATGGAAAGTTTCATCGTAAAGAAGACGGATAAGAAAACTGATGGTTTTATGCTAATATTGTTGCTTTAGTTTGAGTCCGACTCTTGCACGAGTCGTTTTATTTCCTTAAAAATAGGAGTTTTTGTTTAGGTGTGAGTCGTGTCCATGTACAACTCTTTTTATCGGAGTATAAATATGTACCCAGGGACGGTGTGGAGAATATTCAATACAATCAAACAAATCTATTACTTTTATCTATTTTTCTAGCATCTACTTTTTTCGCATTAGTTTTAGTTTATCCACGAGTTCTTACGATCTCGATGGGCTGCATCTACAAGATCTCCGTTTACCTCGCGAGTTCCGCTTTTTGAGTAATCTGAGCTTTGGCGTGTTGTCGTCTCGTTCATCGTTGTTCTAGTTATTGTCCTTGTTGATTAACTGGTCAAATCAACTGGCACACCTTTGGATATCGAGTTCGGGTATAAGCCCGAGGTGTTTGCAGATCCGACGCTTTTTGTGTCAACAACTGTGTTGAACATGAGAGACGGAGAGGTAAAGATCCGAACCGCCGACAACGAGTTTTATAACACGTTATCAGCACGACAAGCTCTACGTCGACGCTGACATCCCCCGCAGCGACTACTTCGACGACATCGACATCCTCGACGTTGTTAGCGGAATGGATCTGTTACCTCTACGCAACTAATCTGCACTGCATCGATATGTACCGTCGTCATCAAGCAAGCATGTCTACGACAATGTCATATGCCCTACGCAGTATGACATCCTCTATATAAGGTATGAAATAGTCACAACTAGCAGATTGTGTTTGTTACTGCCATCGATCGTATAGAGATGTTCATGGAATATATACTTGAAGTATATACGAGCACGAACTTTGTTGTCGCACCTACAGCAGTTGCATCTACGAGAGTTAAATCTAGAATCTATTTTTTTAAACGATCGAGCAACGCCTTGTTCCTATGCAAACTTGTCTGAACATGCTCCAGCATGAGCATGGCCACGCGTTTCATACGCCGCATCCATCCTACCCTTCGGCTATGCCGCTGTACCGGCTCCATGTACATGTATAGAAGAGCGATCTGGTAGGCCCGAATACCCTACTCTACTCATGCATGAGATGGATTAGACTTACACATGTTATTACGTGGTCGTGGTGTTTGCTTGAAGGCAAGTACACACGTACATATACCAGTGCAATACGTAATCGTCGTTGGGGCCACCGGTGCACCGCAGGACCACGCACGGCCTGAATTGCTACCTATTGAAAGGCATCTCCGCAAAAGCTCGCATGCCAGAAGCCTAAAGTCGCGGGCTCGGTGCACAAACGTTGCTGATGTATTCTCCACGGGCTCGTTCACAGCTGACATGTCATTGAGCAATGCGGCATGCACATCGTTCACAGCTCACAGCTCGTGCACGGGTCGCTAATCCCCTCGCTCGCATTGATCAGCAATATGCATAATGAAGCCCTAAAGGGCGTTGCATTACAGACGACCCCTGAAGTTGCGTATTGGTACTATCTAGTACTATCATCCACAGTAGATTGATCCTATTGATTATACGTCCGTTAGATAAGCAATTAGTAGATTGATTTAGGAACCTGTAGTTACTACATACTAATTTACTATATGTTCTTGTGAATTTTGAACCTGAAGTTTGAACATGCATGACGTATTATTAATTTGATGCTAATATGCAGCTAATCACCGTGGCTAACTACTAGCAAGCTTGCAGCTACATGTACTACAAGTTACTTAAATTTCTGGAAGAAAATTGTGCGTAGGTTTTGAACAGTATATTTCTGTTTATATGAATTTATAATAATTCATTTATGTTTATGTATCTGCACCATGTGTTGATATTTTACAATGCTCTTTTGAATGCATTTATTCATTACACATTATGAATTTATATACCATGTACTCGAAAGAGTTTTTTTTATTATAATAGAAACATGGTAGGAGACATATGAGCTCTATAAATCCTGCAGATCTTAGACTTATCATCTTTGAGAGCTTCATATTTTTTTCCCCTCGTATAATAAATTTTTGGGATAAATGAATGGTTGATATTAATTCTAAAAATTATATAATCATAATCCTGAAAAAATGCTTTTAAGAATATTATATATATATATATATATATTATATATATATATATATATATATATATAACCATCCACTACCTTTTTTCACCTTACTACTTGTTTACATGTAGTAAACTTATATGCACGTGATCTAATGTATGTTAATATATGCATGTTTGAATCCATGTAGTAAACTTATATGCACGTGATCTAATGGTAGAATTATTTGTTATTGTCATTATTAAATTCATGTAGGATATTTTGCTACCGTTAAAGTGTAGTGAATTCATGATATATATTTCCTGATTATTCTCTAGAATGAGTATATGGCCGAGAGAAATAACAAATATATTGTATGACTCACTGCATGAGAAAATTCTTAAATTATGATTATAAAATATCATATTGCATTGAAAGTCAAATTTTTAAGCTTGTATGCTTATAGTTTGTGGTGTAATGCTACTTTATAAATAATAGCTTGAAGCTTTGTATTGAATGTCTAGAAGACAAGATGATAAATAAAATTTTAGCAATGTATATTCTCAAAAAAATGTCTCTTAAGTATAGAATATTAAAGAGCAATGTAACACATGAAGTATTTGAATTTATCATCAGAAATTGCTCAAATAGAAGTTGAGTTAGAAATTTTCGGCAGTTCAATAAACTAGGATATATGACTTGCATATATTGCACCCCTAAAAGGATTGTGATTACATATCACTACTTTGAAATAAAGCATGCATGAAGCTGTTAAATGTCAAGCATTGAAGCTAAGACATATAATAATGAATAAGAATTTTTCAGGTTTCTCTAGAAGAAGAACTTAAATCATGTGCTAATATATTTATATTGCATTTAAACTTATATTACTTATAAGTATTTGTAGTAAATTGTGGTGCATTAAGTTTTAATTCCAGTTGAATTAAGTGGATTATGTAAATTCATAGAAGAGTTCATGGTTATTTTATTAGCTTGCAGACTAATACGAAGCATTTAATATTCTTAGTTGTAATTCTTACTTGAAGTAATATGTGTTAATTTTACATGGAATAAATTAGTTTTTATATGTTTTACATATAAATAATTGCCTACTTTTTCCTATTTAAATAATTGTGCATGAATTTTATCCACAAAGAAGCCTTAATTAACCATGAAGGTTATAGTTCTTTGTGCACTACTACCATGTAGGTAGAAGAGAAGCTGAATTTCCTAAAAGCACATGAATAATTGGACTATTTTAGTACATTAAAAACTAGAAGTTTATGTCCTACCCCAAATATAATGTTATGTACACTGAATAAATGAATTTCATGCCACAACCATTGAGTACTATAAGTATGATGCATGAAGCACGTTTCTACTTAAAGTAATTATGGCATGAAAAGGGGGAGGAAATTTTGGGTAAAGGCATAAGAAAATGTGGGTAATATATATTTAATAGGCATAACTTTTCTAAATCTATCTTTAAGTGAAGCTTGTAGCTTTGCATTTGTTATTATCTATTTTGTTGGATTGAATATCAAGATTCCACATTACACATGAATGTGTATCACTATGTTGTGCTCCCATTGAGCTATAGTTATCTCCTCTTATACACAATATTAGCATAGAAGCTATATTTGTAGCTTGTAGCTACTAATTTTCCCCTTGCAATTAAATTGTCTATCTAGCATGTTATGCCAAAATAATTTTTATTGAAATAATGAATATGTTGCTTTTCTAATGCATTGCATGCATAAGCAGTATGATTAATCTAAGGTTAAGCAGCTTGAGATCAGGGGGAGAGTTAATATGAAATTAGCTCAATGGAGACTAACTCATTTGATGAGATGAATAATTATGAAATTAAAATGATAGATAACATACTTATGATGATTTAGAAATTATGAAGAAAATGCATTTAGCAATTTTTGCATTAATGACAATTAGAAAATTCTAGAAGAAATTCCATGTGAATTTGAATGTTGCGTATTTTATACATTTAAAGTATATTATCCATTTTTATGTATGAGTATTTGGATCATATTTTTAGGCTTAACAATGAAGAAGCTAGATAATGAAATAGTTTTCTAAACTATGATATGTGCAAATCAAGGGAAGAACATCTTTGAGTTTGTAGGAATGTTGAACATTCTTAAATGCACTTTATGTATTTTAGCTCGCTGCATTTACTGTATAATAACCCCCATGTTTAAATATATGTGTGAATATTTCCCAGAAAAATTAATCATAGCATACATAAATGGGCCTCCACCTGTAGTTGGAGATATGTGAATTTGAATTATTTTAAACCCATGATAGGGGATATCTTTTGAAGTATGCTATTAAAGATGTAATATTGGCATTAGGGGGGAGAGAAGGTCTATTCTGATTGCCAAATATTATTTCCATAGAAGGAAAATGATCTAAAGAAAATATTCCTTGAAGCTTGAAGCAGGAATAATATCACACACTAAATCAAACAATAGTTTGACTAATACTCTTGTGAAGCATGAAGCGGAGCATATGCCAGATATTTTAAAAATGAGAGGAGTAACTTGAAGTTATAAACCTGAAGTTATGCTTACTAGTAGTAAACTAAATATTGTATACTATAATATGAAGCTAAAATCTACGGGACGCCTATGGGTTCTAGTTTAGTGTATACTTGTTAAATAGAAATAAAATGAAACTCCTCCATTCTCATGAAGAGAACACCTCATGAAAAAGTTTAAGCACCTCATGAAGAGGATCATCATGAAGATGAAATCCAACACACTAAACGCGCATCATTAGTGTTGGGTCTACAGAATAATAAATTATCTCTTGTTTTGGAAAATGGCAAAGAGACAAAATAATCTCACATTATGAGAATATTGGGAGAAAATAATAGTTGTCGACAATGTTACCTCTATAATTGCATTCTCTTATGAGATTCCGGATCAGGAAAACAAAGTCCATGACAAAGTCGCTTGTAGCGATTATATCGGGTCAATGAAGAAAACAATTGAGGTTGAATCTCCAACTTAGAAGAAATAATGTTCTGCCACATCTCTGGTAAATGAAATGAATAAATTTTAAATATACAGTCAAAAGTGGATTATGAAGATCCATATAATTCCTCAAGAATATAAATCGCAATAAATCTCATACTAAGTATTAAGAAGTCTAAGGTATAATATATTCCTAAATGAATATTGAATTCTCAATAAGAGCATGTCCTAGAAGAAATAGTCATCGAATGACTTAGTATTAAATATCACTATCTCATAGAAGAGAAATATTATTAAGCAAAAGTGAGAATATCCTTGAAGGAATTAATCCATGAAGTATTTACCGGTCGATTCTTGAATAAACACCATCAATCCTTGAAGTGATTATAGACCCGAGAGAAACAAAATGAGGAATGATAAACATCATGAAGATGTCATAAAATACTTAGAAAGTGTATATATGTAAAGCTATCAATGAAGTATTGATATCCTCTAAATACCATCGAAGGTATAAAAATAATGGTGACTTTGCCAATTGAATTATCCCCTAAATGCCAAATGCAATAATGGAATTATTTTTTAGTGGTAGAATTGAAATCCCGAAGATTTGTAAAACATATCATTTGAAAATTCACTAAGAAGGATTTTAAATATTCAAACTCTAGTATAAGTTTGATTCATTATCTAGAAGATATTAAATATTGTAACTTATTTACCCCATATTCCTATGAAAGGATTTACCTGAAGTATAAAAATTTATTTGTTTTGCACAACTAATAAGTGGTCATTATGCATAAAGCATATTGCTCTTATTTATACCCATATTATAATTCATAGAAGAATTGGAGCCAACCTTTGAAAGATATACTATTATGGTACCGCATACCATTATTAAGCACACATTTATGAAAAATGTGGTTTGAACAATAAAGTTCAATGATGGCTTTATGAGGGGGAGCAAATTGATTGAATCTACCTTGAAGGTAATTAAAACCACTAGAATTACAAAGATCAAGTAGATCATATTTGCTAAAACATTGAAGTTTATGCATAGATCTTGAAGATAAATGTTTATTCATGAAGAATAAAAGATCCTGAAGAATACATATCCAAGAAGGTTAAATGTTGTACTTTTTTTTCTATGTGAGTTTTTACTTGAAGGTTTCTCATGCAAGGTTTTTAATGAGACAACATGTGCAATACAATTAACGAATGGATGTACTCTTTTCTTCAAGAACCGTTTTCCCACTAGGTTTTCGGATGGAGTTTTTAACGAGGCATGTGCATATCGTGGTAATCGCCCAAGGGCAAGTGTTGTAAAACACATGGACTCTACCTACGAGGAAAGGAAAAAGGAAGAATCATAATCCTAGTCAGTTTGTATGTGGGCTCTTACCAAGCTCATATGTCCTGGCAGGACTATATATACGTGGGAGCTTTATGTTGTAATCACCAATATCAAGATGACTTGTTTTACTATTTTCATCTACTGTGTTGATTATGAGAGACGAAGAGGGCAAAGATCCGAACCACCGACAACGAGTTTTATAACAATATGAACCGGGAGATGTCGCGTAAGCCCATACTATCGTTGTTCTCCTGTTGTAAATCCTAGTCGGCGGCACTCACAAGCAAGAACCACCACTACCAACACCGGTGAGTAGCTTCGCCGTTCGCCGGTGCCACTCCCGCGCCGGCAGCATCAGCCACACGCGCTCGTTCCTCCATGCATGTCCCATCTCCAGTTCTCCGCTCCCGGCCGCCGGCGCCGCCCCGGCCCGCCCCGCGCGCCAGTGGAGTGGAGCGCTTGATTTTAAAAAAGGCCAGTCCGTACCGATGATATTTCACTTGTCACCGCCCCTACCCGCTAAAAACATTTCTTTTTCTCCCGTCACATCACCTTTCACTGCGTACTGTCTCCTCCCCCTCAACCATTCACTTGCAGACCTGCACTGTGCCAGCCCCTCCCCTCCCCTCCAATCTCGCCGCCAATTAATACTCACCCAGGTGCCTCGCATCCGCTCCTCCCCTCCTCTCCTCCCCAAGCTCAGCGCCGAGCTAGGCATGACGTTGCCGTGAGCGAGCGATCTGTCCAGCGGCGATCTTCCAGGCGGCGCTAGCTGGCTGTCCGGCCGGCCGGGGGCTAGCTAGCTAGCTAGCTGACTAGCTCTTGAGCGAGGAGAACGAAGAGGGCGGGAGCCAAGTGAAGTGAAGTGAAGTGAAGCGAGGCAAGTGCTGTGCCAGTAGAGTAGTGGTGGTCGCGAACACTATTTATAGCGCCCCGCCCCGCCCCGCGTGCGGCGCTCACTTCTCTTCTCTCTCACAGGACCACGGCTCGCGCGCGCGCGGGCACCGACTCCGAAATAGATAGATCTCATCTCAGTCGCTTTGCTCCGAATTGAAGCTCGCTCTCGCTAGCTTGCTCGCTGATCGTTTGTTGGTCGCCTCTTGGATGCTTACTTGTCAGATGGACCTGGTGCCGCACCCGGACAGCCCGCACTCCGACAACAGCGGCGGCGGCGGCGGCGGCGGTGGCGGCGGGGCCTCGGCGTCCGGGGCGCTGTCGTCGCCGGGGGCGTCGTCCGCGGGCGCGGTGCAGGCTCTGGCTTCGCCGAGCCGGTACGAGTCGCAGAAGCGCCGGGACTGGAACACGTTCGGGCAGTACCTGCGGAACCACCGCCCGCCGCTGTCCCTGGCGCGCTGCAGCGGCGCGCACGTGCTGGAGTTCCTGCGCTACCTGGACCAGTTCGGCAAGACCAAGGTGCACACCCCCAACTGCCCCTTCTTCGGCCACCCGGCGCCGCCAGCGCCCTGCCCGTGCCCGCTCCGCCAGGCGTGGGGCAGCCTCGACGCGCTCGTGGGCAGGCTGCGTGCCGCCTACGAAGAGAACGGCGGGCGGCCCGAGAACAACCCCTTCGGCGCGCGTGCCGTCAGGCTCTACCTCCGCGAGGTCCGCGACCATCAGTCCCGCGCCCGGGGTGTCAGCTACGAGAAGAAGAAGCGCAAGAAGGCCCCGGCGCACCCGTCCCCGCCGCCGTCATCTCCTCCCACGACGGCAACGGACACCATTACGAGCACCAGATGCCGCCGCCACCACCGCCCGGCGCAGCGGCTTGACTGGCCGGACGGAGCTCCCGGCCGGCCCCATGTATGCTACTACCACATGCGCTACTAGTCGATCATCTTAGTTCCTTGGTCGGTCTCTCTTGCTAGCTGAAGCTCCTGTCATCGACTACACTATATATGGAGTACCCATCTATCTAGTTCTTGGCTTCTTGCTACTATATATCTATCGATCTGTAGCTATAGTTTAGCTGCCACTACTGCTAGTACAACTGCTGCCGCTGCTACAAATTACTTATTAGCCCGTTGCTCTTTCATATGCTTTGCTGCTGGTATTGCTACTGGAACTACTACTGCCTCCAGATTAGGTCAGTTCTCGGTCTGATCATTAATTTCCCAGCTTAATCGGTGACTCTACTATTTGCTGCTACTGGACTAGTGCTGGTAATGCCTCCAGCTGCAGTTGTGAACTAGTACTTGCTGTGATGATATGCTTGCCTTTGCCTAGCAGCTTGCTCCTTGCTTAATTAACTTGTGATTTTAATTAATCAGCCAACCGGCTAGCTTGCTGCTGGTCTACCAGCTGCGTGTTCTTTGAGTTTTTTTATTCTTTGATCATCTGTGTTCTTCTTCATCTGTGCTCTTGTTCTTGAGGGTGAGTCATGTCAGTTTCTGTCGTCCTCGCGGGGAATCAACGTGCTGTTGCTGCGGGTCAGGGATGGATGAGTGGGTTTGTTCGAAGGGCCCTGGACTGCGCCGGGTGATGGCGATTGCGTGCGGTGTGGCGTCTGTACTAGCTAGTCTACTGCTGCCTGCCTGCATGCTACACTACACTCTTTTGGGGCTCTTTTCCATTTCTTTTTATGGTAGTTCTTGTCCTTCTAATACCATAACTGGCTAGGCTTGCCTGGTCATCTTATGGGTGCCTGCAAAGGAGATGCACACGGCCAATTGTTGTATGGTGGCAGCAGATTAATGCCGCCGGTACTAGCTTATCATTGGGTTTGATCATGAACTATTTATGCTTGATTAGTGGCTATTTAATTGAGGATAAATTGGTTGATGCTATACATATTTTGATTGCCATAGTGATGATTGTACGTTTGTGGTCATTTTGAAATCCGAGAATTTGTTGGGGTTCTGCAAAGATTGTTTCCTAAAATAAACTCGGCTCGTAGGACTTATCGATGCTACGCCTGATTGGTAGGATTGATTTGTTGTTAGAGAAAAATGTTGCTTTTTTTTGTGAAACAAGAAAAATGTGGTTCTATATATATATGACTGATAAGTAGGGCTTATTTTAGCCGATAACTATTCGCCTGATAGTTTCGATGGTCGATGGCTGATAAGTCGGCTGATATTGTTTTTGACTGTTTTGCTGTGTTTTGCTGCGAGAAAAAAAATAATGTTTTGATGAATAAGCAAGCGAACAGGACGTTTGTTTGGGAATCTCAGTGCAAGTTCTCGAACAGGACCTTCAGCTTGTAGCATTTACGGAGCAGTCTGCGTTTCTGCCTGGTTGCAAAGTTTTTGTGGTTGCTGCTTTGGATCCCTTCTTTTCTGCAAGTAGAGGTTTTGTCAGGAGCATTTGCATGTTGTCCAAGCTTTTGCCTGCTTCTGGTTGAACGTGCAAACTTTTTTTTATTTAAACATGGATTAGCAATTGTATGCATTCTAAAGCACATCTAGATCACCCTAGCTAGCTAATCTTTGGTCCTGTTCAGCAGCCCTATTTTTCACTGAACGAACTGATGAACGTAAGCATTCAACATAACTTAAATTTCAGCGAAACCAATGGGTCTTAGCCGAAAAGAAGACTGCAAATGTAGCCGAGAGCGTGTGTCGTATTATTGGCACCTGCTGCCTGCTTGGGTTTGCAGTGTGATACGTAGATACTAGTAATATGCACGCTGAGCCAGACTGCAAAGCTTTGCTTTATTTCTTCTTGATCCCCAAAAGAGAAAAAGGAGATTGACCGGTTCATGTCCATTTCATTTCACTCACGCCTGCTGCCTGCTCACATCAAATCAAAGCATGGCTGTAAAGTTGGAGTATTGCAAGGATCGATCGGTTATACTGTATGTTGGGAGGTCCTCCTTGCATAGGAGTATCCGGGTAGTAGTTACATGCAAGTTCGCCGTTTGCCCATGGGTTAACATGCTGCTAAGGCCATGCATTTCAGTATCGGTCGGAAGTCTCAGACAACAGAAAGTGGCGTGCAGGAGTACATCTGTGGACTGTGCATACCACTATCTTGTCGCTTCTCTTAGCATTTTCTAGTATAGTTGCTGCAAAATATAATGCATTCTATTCGGACAAAATGGATTGCTCTTTTGAAGTTTCAACTCTAAGCTATACATTAGGTGTCATTTGATGATTGATTCTGTTGCTTTTAGAGAACTGTAGTTTATATATATGTGTGTTTCATTGGGTCATTTTGCTGTGTT
Organism: Microstegium vimineum; assembly: GCA_022036555.1. Taxonomy (NCBI): domain Eukaryota; kingdom Viridiplantae; phylum Streptophyta; class Magnoliopsida; order Poales; family Poaceae; genus Microstegium; species Microstegium vimineum. The sequence goes on along the minus strand of CM039124.1, from coordinate 35,967,095 downwards.
TACTCAGTACAAGCCGGTTTGTTTGGCGTTTTTTGGCTGATAAGTCGGCTGATGTTGTTTTTAATTGTTTTTCTGTGAGAGAAAAATACTATTTCGGTAGCTAATAAGCTAGCCGGCTGATAAGCCAAGCGAACAGGGCGATTGCAGTATAAATTACAAATACACGGAGTATGTATGTGTGTAGATTTTAAATCTCCGGCTATATAGCTTCCGCTATCTCTAGTTATAGTTGTTCGAGAAGAATTTAGTTAAGGGCATGTTTGGAACGCGGGAAAATTTTCTGTTCCTGTACTTTTTCTTGCGAAAATGAACTAATTCTTGTGAAATTCCTACACAATTTCTGTGAAATTTCTGCGTTCCAATCAGGCCCTAAGTTTTTACATATCCAAGTTAGTCTATAGTGGCCAGCTGCCGCTATAGCCGGCTATAGCATGTTTTGAGACATAGATAACTAAATGACTTAAACGGCTATTTAAAACACCGGTACACACAACTGCATACTACACAGTTTTATTTTCAATGTCCTGAAAAGACAGTCTCTTTTTTCTATTTAATTGAACATATGCTATTTCTTCACATGTACTGTACTATGCTGTATAGATTGATGAGAACCACATCCTACTCCAAATGATTACTTTGACATCACTTCTATCTCATCCGTGTTGTTTGATCCGATTCTGTATGGAATAGTGCAAGTCCCTAATTACGGGGTAGTCTTACATTTAGTGCATTATTTATTTATTTTTATTTCGTTTCAGGACTACGACATAAAATAGTACTCCCTCCGTCTCTAAATATCTATTGTTTGCGTTCCCAAGAAACATTTTTGACTAAATATATATTAAAAATATAAATACTTATTATATATAATTAGTATTATTGGAAAGATCTTTAAATCTAGTTTTTTAATAAATTTATTTGGAGATACAAAAAATATTGCACGTATTTTATATAAATCGAGTCAGACTTATATATATGGCACGGGTAACAATGACAACAGTTATATGTGGGATGGAGGGAGTACATCTTTTCCTTGCCGTGTCTACGAACGTGAATATTTTACTCAGTTCATTTCCGAAATGAACCGTTTAGGGCTTGACTGTAACACATTTATTGTGCGAAATTTCTACCAGCGACCATCCACACTTAAGGCCATGTTCGGTTATCTCAGATTTGAAGACCTAGAACCAATTCAGTTAGGATTGCATGTATAATTTGTATAAGGACCAGAATAATTTCGACCGGAATCCATTTATTCCGGAGAAAGCGAACAAGGCCTAAAGCATGATGGAGCGATCCGGCTCCCATGTTCTTCCTCCCACCCATGCTCGTGCCTGCCCCCTATGGGAGACAAAGAAGAAGACTGCGGTGGCTAGGGTTCCGCCGGCGATGAGGTTAGGGGATATGTTCTCAATGGTCTTAGAAGGAGGGTTTGGCGGGGGGGGGGGGGGGGGGGGGCGGGGGGAGCCATGACATGACACTGGTGGCGGGTGAGACGGTTGTGGGAGAAAGCAGTTGGGCAAGGCTGACGGCGGGGGTGTCACAGCGAAGGTCATTTGGTGACTTGGCCTAGTATTAGGCCGGTGGCCGCCTGTGTTGGGGGCCGGGGTGAGGATGAGGGTGGAGCTCATTGACGAATTCCCTGAGTTTAGGGGAGGGTGGAGGGGCGAGGGCTGGAGGTGGGCGGCACGGTGATGAGGCGGGAGCCGCACCGGCCATCAGCGCGGGAGGGCGCAACAAGAAGCTAAGGGCGGTAGATGAGGGGCGTGTGAAGGGAGAAGAAGATATGGGAGGGATTGCACGTTAAAGTTGTCTTTTATTATGCCGGTATAAGCATGACGAGTGATGACCGGTGGAAGTGTATAGAATCCCATATATCGCACCTTTATTTTGCATTTTGTACTTCAGTAATGCCTCCGTCATACTCCTGCGGGTTGAGTTTTTTTTACTTGACTAACGCCTCCAACTATAATTCTACGACAAATTTTGTTTATGCATGGGATGTAATGGTAAGGGTGCATGTATGTATCCTTCCTTGGTCCTATTTGTTTGAGCTTTTCTGAGTCTCGCTTATAAGTAAGGATGAAAACGGATCGGATATCGCTGATATTGTATTTGTTTTTATATTTCTGTTCGGATTCGGATTCGAATACGAATAATATCAGTAATGTCGGATAGGATACGATTAGATATCGACATCATAAATATATTGATTTTAGTATTCGGATACGAATACAGCATCGGATGTTAATCTTCAGACTCGGATACAGACAAGTCTAAACTCCTCTAAACGAATTCGGTCGGAAGGACGGTCGAATAAATATCCGTACTGTTTTCATCCCTACTTATAAGCTAAGAGAACTTATCTAATAAGCCACGATCTAGAGAATCTGTTATCTCAATAACCTGGGTGTTTGGCTGTCCTGATTATTTCTGGTAGATTGTCTGTCCTATACCCATGACGTTGATGCTACCTCTTTTGGTTCGTTACAATGATCTGAAGGCAATGGTGGAATATTTTTAAAGTTTTAGATAGCAATAAAGTTTCATTAAGATGCAATGTATACAATAATAGTCCAACATTTGGGTAATGTGATTGCTACAAAATACTCCTTCGACCTAAAAGAATAAATTTCTAGAGTTGTCCTAAGTCAAACTTTTTAAACTTTGACCAAATTTCTAGAAAAAATATTAAAAATTATGGTATCAAACTAGTATAATTAGATTTATCATAGAATATTTTCACATGGTGATCATTTTAAGTCACAGATGTTGCTATATTTTTCCATAAAGTTAGTCAAAGTTAAAAAAGTTTGACTAACGCAGATTCTAGGAACTGATTTTCCAGGGACGTAGGGAGTACTAAAGTCTAACAATGAATCACCCAACCAACACATTAGCAATAGCATCATGGAAAGCACCCATATCCATATCATTCATCGAAGCACTACCATCAGCTAAAGAAACTTGGGAGCCAACACCACTACTGTTTTCCACATAGGTCTCAAAATGTTCATCATTTATGGCATTGTCTCTAATAAAATTATGAAGAGCCATGCAAGCAACTATAATATTTGATTGCTTCTCTATTGGATAGCTAGGTAAATGCAAGAGAATATGCCACTTCATCTTGACAACTCCAAATGACCGCTCAATCACATTTCGAATGGATGCATGAGCATAGTTGAACACCTCCTTTGATCCCACTACATGATGTTTGTGTTGCCATTGGGACACATGGTACCTTTGTCCATTGTAAGGTGCTAGATATCCTTTTCTATTAGGATACCCAGAATCAACAAGGTAATACTTGCCTTCAGGTGCATGTGGAAAATTATCTTTGTAGGTGACTAAAGTATCCAAAAGTACTCGAGTATCATGAGAAGATCTAGCCCAACCTGTGACAACAAATGTGAACTGCATATCAATGTCACAAACTGTCGTCACATTTTGTGAAGCATAACCAAGTCGTTCAATGTAATTTTCATGTTCACTTTTTGGTACAATTACAGGTATGTGTGTACCATCAATAGTGTTAGAACCTAGCTTGATGCAGTTTTGGATGAACTGCACCAAAGTGTAGATCCTTAGATCTTATGATGTCAATAGACAGTCTACAAATTAAGTCAAGTACCTCACTAAACTTTCTACTAATTGTTTCTAATGGATGATGAAACTTATTTGCGACGCTTGTCTAAACGATTGAGGTGCACCACATGTCCACAAAAACATGCCTAAGGATTCCTTGGTACAAATATCATTAGTTGATCTAAAGCCATAATTCTAAACCAAAGTCCGATGGAGGCGATGGAACACTGACCTTGTCATTCTAAACATGTTGTAGCACTCGACTCTATCATTTAATTGGATTTCAACCCACTGGAACCTGTCATGACTAGTACACCTGGAACCACCTCCTTGTTCTTTGCAGCACTCCTAGTTGAGCCCATCAATTCCAATGCAATATATATGCCACCATGAAATCCTCATCACTACCCGATACATCCCCAATTCCATCTTCATTTCCACTCCCATTTGAAGCATTGGAAGTGCACATCTTGATTTCAACACCTAAAATATGTACACATTCTAAAGCATAAGAAAACAAACATATAGGGATCATATACACGAAATGAAGAAATTATCAACTCAAAAATTGCATGTCAATAACTTTTATTTTGGTTGTTTTTTCCTCTGAGGTCGTTTGAAATTTTGAATTTTAAATTTGAGAAATAAAACATAATTTTTATTGATAGATGATTTTAAATGGAAAAGTTATTAACCAATAAGTTACATAACTTTTCGAGATCTATAACTTTTGCTTAGGTTGTTTCTATATTCAAGATATTTAACTACCACTGCACACTCACTTATGACTATTGAGCATTTGGATTTCCTTGTATTAACTTATATATAATCTTGTGAATCAAATATTTGACATCAAAATAATTTTAAATAATAAAGTTGTGAGCTAAAAGTTGCATAACTTCTCGAGATCTACAAATTTTGTTTTAGTCACTTCTTCATCCGAGATCCATAACTACCACTACACACTTACTTGTGACTATAGAGCATATGAACTACTTTGATATTAACTCTTTAAAATTTTGTCGTGCATATTGGACATCCAAATAATTTCAAATCAAAAAATTAACTAAACAGTTGAAGATCTCGTTAAAGTACTATAACTATGGTATAAAATTTATCTTCATCGACAGCATGTGGGAAAGTTATGAAGTTTTTCATGTAGCATATCACTACCGGCTCTAGAAGCGAACCGACAGTGATCATACAAATATCACTTCCAATTGGTCCTATCACTCAGTTTTAGCTACAAACCATCAGTGATGGGCTGACAGTGAGGTTAGTTCTATAATTGTGTGTCAACACCCAGTCGTGATCAATGGTCATAAAGCGGTCGCGATGGGATATCCAAAAATGATGTGGTCTATCATCTCACTTTCAAAAGAATAGAGTTTATATGTGTTTTTAAATTAGTCTCAAAATGAGTTTTATATTAGTATATATTTCCAAGACTTCATATGTTGAAAACATTATAGACAAGTTTTAACATCATGAAACTTTTATCATGTCTCTCAATAATATGCCACATAAGCTTGTTTAAAGCCAGTCTCAATAGAGTTTCATCAAAGTTTCATGGGCCTTAAATATGTTGATATGGCACTATATTGAGGAAGAGAGAGATTATAAGATTTTTATGGGAGCAGAGAGAGTTTCATGGGGATGAAACTCTTCTACACTATTTCGAAAACATGGTTGCATTGAAAACTAGGCCATGAAACTCATATTAAGGATGACCTAATGCTCACTAAACTCTTAGTAAACCCTATTAGACTGACCTAAGGAGTTTAATGATATTATTTACACTGCATGTCATATTAAATGAAATAACACATGGATAAAACACCTAATCTCAATGAGAAGTCTCTAAATCAATTTTCAGAGTTGGTTGACTTATACCACACATTCTAGATTTGAATAAGTGCAGTCGATGGGATTCAAACCAGCAACCTCTCGCCTCGTGCATTCAGCCTCTAGTATTGCACCACACAATCACTTGTGATTGTTCATATGATGTTATTTCTTTGTACTAATATATATGAATCTTGTAAGCAATTTTAAATGGGAAATAAAATCAACTATAAAGTTTTAGATCTCGTTGAGCACTAAGAACATGTCGGTCATTTGAAAATTTAAAAAATGAAATTCAAAATCTAAGAACTTAATTTATATATTTAGAATCCTAATCTCAAACAAAAATTTTATCAACTACAATTTGTTAGATATCATCGAGATCTACAATTTTATTATAAATTCGGTCTTTCTCTGACTTCATTTAAAATAATATGCAAATTTATTTGTGTTGCAGCTATTTTTAGGGATGATGGACTTAACAAAACCAACCCTAAAAATCATCTATTTTTATCGAGATCTACAATTTAAGTATAAATTTGGTCTTTCTCTGACTTCATTTAAAAGAATATGCAAATTTATTTGTGTTGCAGCTATTTTTAGGGATGATGGACTTAACAAAAACCAACCCTAAAAATCATCTATTTTTAAAGATGACTGACATAACCAACTTTCTTAAAAATCTTATTTGTAGGAACGGTTCTTTTAAGTTGATCGTACATGGAAATAGGTATATTATTAGTGAGAGTTTAGTTAATAAAACCACCCCTTAAAATTGATTTTCAGTGATAGTCCGCTAGCTAAGTGCTCCTTGCGAAGGTTTGGATTCGTTTCCTGAGTCGTATAAGTCTACTTAACCCCCTCATCTTATAGCATGGTCCATTTTACCTCTTCAACTATGAAATCGTCTTTACAACAAGGAAGACATCCCCTGGGTACAGATTATTTGGAACAAATAATATACTACCAAAGTGCCACATGCAGCAAGGGAGGTTGGTTCCTTCTGGTGGAAGGATATCCTCCGTCTTCATGTTGTCCTTCGCAGTTTTGCTACATGTGAGGTACGAGATGGAGCCACAGTAAGTTTCTGGGATGATCGATGGGACACTTCCATTCTTTCTCAAGAGTTTCCAAGGCTTGCATCCTTTGCTCTGAATACCAATGTGTCAGTAAAAGAGATCATGCAGGCCCAAAATCTTGATGACGGTTTCTTCCTCCCCTTCTCTCAACAAGCATATGATGAATTACAGGCCTTGCAGTCCCGTTTACAGATCTTGCCATACGATGAAAGTAGCAGTGATAAATGGATGCCCTCATGGGGAAGGAAGTATACTTCAAAGCGATTTTATGGTCACGTTTTCAGCACATTTGAGGCACATCCCATCTTCAAGGTTGTTTGGAAATCAAGGTGCACGCCACGGGTTAATTTCTTTGCATGGCTGGTGTTGGTTAATCGTCTCAACACGAAAACTATGATACGGCGTAGGAATTTGCACATAGATGATTCGACTATATGTATAATGTGCACCAATGATGCAAAAGAAACCATACAACACATGTTCTTTGATTGCCTGTTTGCAAGGAGATGTTGGCAGATCTTGCACTTCCAGTGGAATGACTTACTCCCATTCATGCAAGGTTGTCTTATGCCCAAGCTTCCCATAACCTACCCTTCTTCATAGAGGCGGCTCTAATTGAAGCCTGGGAGATATGGAAGTTACGCAATGACAAGGTTTTCCAGAGAAGAGATCCTACCACTACGAGTTGGCTAGTTAATTTTAAATCCCAATGTATCTTGCAGTCTGTTCGCTTCAAGGACGATCTTAGATCTTCCTTTTGTATTTGGTTAGATGCTTTTAGTTAATTACTCTCTGTAAGTACTCTTCTTTCTCTGTTATAAAATTCTATTACACTGTGGGGATCTCCCCCACAGTTTTTTGGCGTAAACAAAACTATGAAATCCTCTATTTTACTCCTTAAACTTTCCAAAACCGGTTAAATTACACCTCGTGCGGTTTTGGATGGTGATTTTGCTATAGTAATGATGATTTTGCTACAATACTTTTGTTTTTTTTTCTTTTTTTTATCAGTTTCCATTAAATATTTGAAAATCATAGTAAATAAAAAATATTCATAAAATAGAAAATTCAATTTTATTGGACTCCTATTAACACCATATTTTGGTACGGTCAGATATATGCTTATGGGCCCCCCTAGTAGGCCTTCGGAGGAGATATTCAAAATGTGCCCGAAAGATCGACTAAGGAAATATAAGATTACAGAAAGATCTTTCGGTCGGTTGTAACAGAACGTGTGTGACAGTCTCAGCAATTGAATGGATTGAGGCCCAAGTCAAATTTTGTTTCCTTATTATCAGGACTTGTGTGACGGCCGGTTATGTTACATGTTATGGTCTATAAATAGCAAGGCTTAGGGAATGAGAAAGACATCTAATCAATCAAATACACAACTAGTACTTAGTTTTCGGCCTTCGGCCAACCCTAGGAGTAGGAGTAGAGTATATTTCGGTGAACCTTCGACGAATTGGGCTGCATCGACCAAATCAACCTCATGCTTGCTTGTAAGTTTAGCCTCGGTTCATGTCTCGTTTGTACGGCTGTATTGTGTAACTTGTGCAAGCTCGGCATGAGCTAGTTATCGGTTTGAATCTATTGTTCATGAGGCTGCATTGCTTCAATCTCACATGAACCGTGGCTTCGAGCTAGTTATCGACTCTATTGGATTGACAATCTAATAGATTCATTAAGTTATCGATATTATTTGTTATGCTTTGTTTAATCTATTGCTACAATATCATGCCCAATCTCAACTGATGGATTGGCCCGCGCTAATTTATTTTCTATCTAGATCTATTGCCCCCAATGCATTTACTTTCATACTTAGAGAGACGATAGATTTAAGATCATATCGGTTAATCCTTTGGTTGCGATTGTCACATGTTGCGGGTTCGAGACATATGTTTGGTTATTAGACTGATTTGAGGGTGATTGGATCTGGTTCAACATACATGGTACGACTGCATCTACCGGACCAACTGCATGTGTGTTGGGTTATGTTTGTCCAAACTTAGATCCTTCCGATGCTGAATGTATGGATCTTGTTCAAGTCTCATGGATTCCATATCGGCTAACGTAGCCAATCTGGTTACGCTTCAATCGTACGATGCATGAACTTTATTGTCTTAATCTATCAAATCTACTGAATTTACTAGTCGTGGCTTGGCTTGTTTACTTTTATGGCTACATGGAAACACCCCAATGCTAGTAAATCGGTCAAGTTATCGGGTTAATTGTCATCATGGCTACATGGGAACACACCTCTGTTGATGGTTAATATTTATCTGATATGCTCAGTAGATTTGGTAGTTTGATGTCGATAATGTTACACGTGTCGCATCTTTACCTTATTCTTATCATATAATCGACTAATCATATACTTTATATTTGATATCCTATGACAGTCGTTTGTATACCGTTATTATGTTTCACTGTAACACCCAAAATTTTGCACTTTTCCAAAATAGATTCAAAGTAAATTGAATTGCATTTCTGTGTGGGCATTATAACCTAGGAAATAAAAATGATCATCATGTAGAAGCTTTGTGTTGCATTCATGCTGATGCACTTTTCTTTGTAATGTTTGGAGTTTGCAAAAGTTCAAATTTTATTTTCATTTGGAAAATGTGTTTGGAAAATGGTTTGGAAAATTGAAAAAAAACATTTTTGTTTCCCTCCCTCTTGCAGTTTGGCCGCAGGCCACATCTCCCAGCCCAACTCCCTCTTCCCCCTCTCCTCCCTGCCGATTGGGCTCTGCCCCGGCCTAGACCGAGACGGCCCACTCACCCCGCACCTCTCCTTCTCTCTCCCTCACTGTCAGACTCGCCCCACCGGTCAGTTTTCCTTTCTCCCGCTGACGAGTCTGTCCCACTTGTCAGTCTCCCCTTCCTCACCTTCCTTCTTCCTTCCCCCGCTCCCCTCCTTCTCTGTGTCGACAGAATCGCCACCGAGCCCGAGTCAGAGCGGGATGGATCTCCCTTCCCATAACTGGCACCGAGCCGTGACGTGCACGCCAAGCGCCGCCGCCGAGCCCCTCCTTTCTTCCCTCCTCTTCCCCTCCCTTTCCTTTCTGCGCCGCCGCTTTCCCTTGCGACCGAATCCGCCCCGGGATTGTTCCTTTCCATAACGGCCGCGCCTCAGAGCTATAAAAGCCGTCCCTCGCACCCCTTTCGCCCTCACCTTGCGACCGCGGAACATCCAGAGCCATACCAGAGCTGCAGAGCCCTCTGCGCCGCCGCAGTTTGAGCAGCGCCGCCGCCGCCATCGATTCTGCCTCTGCCGGGTTCCACCGCGCCAACCAACTGCTCCCCGAGCCTCGCGGTGAGGTAAACAACGCCCTGAGGCCTCGCTCACCCTCCCGACCTCTCTGTTTCTTTGCGCCGCGACTGCCGTCGTTGCAGAGCCGCCGTGCCACGCGGTCACCGTGTTTCCGTGAACAATCGACTCGACCAAGTGCGCCACCGTCTTCGCCGTGACGCCCTCTCTCTCACACACCTTTCCGCGCTAAGAATGACGCACCAGACCGCCGGTTCGCTTTGCGCCGCCGCTCACCGACCATGGCGCCGTCATCTGCTTCGCCCCGGCCGCCGAGCGCCACCGTGCCCTCCCTCGGATCTAATCCCGGTCGTCCGTCTTGAATCGGATGAACCACAGCGCTCTGTACCCCTTCGGCTGTCCCTTTTGCAAAAGAGTCCCTAGTCTTTTTAAAGACTGAACCCGCGGTCCAGCTGGCGTATTCCCTTAATACGTTTTCGGTTTTGGGAAGCGTATTTCTTTTCTGCCTGTTTTATTTCTAAAATAAAAAGAAAATCCTATTTACAGTTTTGCCACTCTATATCAATTGTTTATAAATTGCTCATTTTAAATCCAAATCGCTCCGTTTAAGTTGCGTTAGATCCGTATTTTCTTGCTCTATGCAGTAGTATAGATCTCATCTATGTTAATAACTTTTGAAAATCAAAGAAAATTATTTCCGTAATGCTCTAATCTTGCTCTATTCAAAATCCCGTTTAAATCATATCTTTTCCGTTATAGCTCTGTTTTTCGTGATTCAAGCGTCTTTGTGATCGTAGTGAGGCGTAGATCTGTTTTATAAACTTTTCATCTTGTTTTGTTATGTTGGTGTACTGTTCTAATCTATAGCCTTGTTTGTTTGCATGTTATGTCTCTGCGTGATTGCATGTGATGTGATGATCGAGTACAGACGGTGAGCAGTACGTGGGAGACCAAGGGTTTTGCTTTGAGCAGGAGCAGCAGCAGGATCCCTTTGAGCAAGGCAAGTATTATATGGGATCTTCCTTGATGTCCTATTAATGAAGCTTTTCCAATAAAATCATATGCATGTGTCTAATACTGTCACCATAGGGTTTACCTAGATTTGTTTACCTTTATCCTTGAAATCCTATGGGTTACTGTTGCATATGGGTAGTTATTGCTAGTGCTTCACTATTATAAGCATGATCCTTTAATCTTGATTAAAGACTACATGAGACGATAAAGTAAAACTTGACTTTTTAGCAACATGGACTTAGGACCCCTTTCTGTCAGCAAAAGCTGGGACATACAGTGCAACCATGAGGGCTATATGGCTCTGGCTTTAGTTCAGTATTAGGGTCACTCTCTCGCATGCGGCAGTTCGCGAAAGTTGCCATTGCCGAGCGGTTGTGGAGCGGCTGGAGTGGGGACCGCTGCGGGTGTGTACCACCAACGAGCTCCTATATACCCCTTGCCCGTGGATCCGTAGTGTATGTGGTATGTCAGTGAACCCTTTGAAAGACTTCATAGTGTTCCCTGCCCGCTCACCTCGGTAGTGTTAAGGGAGTCATGATCCCGGGGCTTTTGGGCAAACACGACTCATGGGTAAAGTGTACAAACTCTGCAGAGTGTTAAAAACTATCATGATAGCCGTGCTCACGGACACGAGCGGCCTGGAAAACTCACAGAACTCTTTGGTTACTTGTGTTTACCTTTATGAATCACTTTATCGTGGAATTATGTTACTTGTTCAATTGTTTACTTGATCATGCAATTTAACTTGGGGATTTAAGCATAACTTTGATTTATCACTTATAAGGTTTCGTTACAAATTAAAATGCTTACCGCAGTAAACCAGTGTCATACTATTTGAGCCTCATGAACCCCATATATACTTGTTGAGTACGAAAGTACTTACGCTTGTTCCTTTCTTTTTAATTCTTGTATAAAAATCCCGGATGGGTACCAGATTACCAGAGTTATGAGGAGTATCCAGAGGACTTCTAGGTTTGGGGTCAACCAGTTGACGTCCCTGTGCTATGGAGCTTCGCGAGAGTTATCTTATTTCCGTTGTTTTGTAATAGACATTATTCAAATACTCATACGCTATGTATTAAACACTTGTGATGATACAATTTTGATAATTTGTCGGTTTATGTGTGTGACTGATCTCTGGGCACACATAAGATTATTGCATCTTGTTTTGTCTTTAAAACTGGGTGTGACATTCACATTGTTCGAAGTTGACTCTTTAGTCAATATCCTATATTCATCAGTTATATGAGAGTCGCACACTCAAGAAATTGTCTGGCAATAACCGGCAGGTTCCATAATTTGGCGTTTCATCATTTCCTTGTCAATTGCAGATCAAATTGACTGGCACGCCTGAGATCAATCAACGAAGTGGCCTGAGCCGCTTTAGAGGTTTAGGAAATCAAGCTCTGCTGCTGCACGGTCTCCGCAGTCCTTGCGTGGTGCTGACGCCAGAAGACCCCATTTTTAGCGTCAACAACTCCACCGGAGTAGATCTACACAGTGAATATATAATATGGTATACTTTAGTACAAAGTTTTTGGTTGTACCTTTAGATTAATTAAAAAATCCAATTTTTTCGATAATTAATTGGAATAATTTATAGATGCAACTTATATGGTCCAATTGTGGTGAAATATTTATGGTGAGCTATTATTGTATGCTTGAACTATATTAAAAATGTCATACTCATTGGACCATGTATAACTTAGTTATAAATAGAACATAAATTTAATATATAAAAATCTAATTTCATGCTTGTTAAATCTATGCTTCATTTATATTTACGTTATATATGATCCAATGAGTATAAATTTTTTACTTTAGTTCAAGCATATAATAATTATCTCAACATAATTGAACCATAGAAGTTGTAGCTATGAATTATTCTAATTAATTACATACAAAATTGGACTTTTTAATTAATCTAAACCTAAACCAAAAAATTTGTACTAAACCATACCATATTATATATTCACTATGTAGATCTACTCACGTGGAGTGCAATAAAATTAGATTTTCCATTTTATGATATTTTTGTGATTTACCATGATTTTGTAAAGATTTAGTGGAAACAAATAAAAAGAAAAAGATACAACTGCAAAACCACGGTTATTATAGAAAAAACACCGTCCAAAACCATCTGGGGTGTAATTTAATTGGTTTTGTAAAATAGACGGTTTCATAGTTGAGAGGGTGAACCTGTTAGATAGTTTGAGAGTCAAGTAGACTTTTTTCTTAATAGAAATAAGAGTAGTTCCTAAAAATTGTGCTAATATCTATATTATTTGGGGAAATGGGCTCCTAGACATTCAAAGTGATCACTCTTTGTTGTTGGACATTGAAAAAAAGCAATTTGCTGGAGGATACTCTGATTCTTTGCAAATTTGCTATTGCACAATATGCCAAATAAAATATTCCAATAAAATAGATATAAAATCATATAAGTGCAAAAAAATATACTATAAAATTGCTATGTTCTACATGATGCGAACTATATAGTAAAAATATTTTTTGCATTAAAATAATTATTTTGCCCCTCATCATAAATAGACAAAGTTAATCATAGTTAAATTTTTTTCATATATTTGTAGGACACTAAAAAATTTGGAAAAATCACAAAATGTGTATATAACCAAATCTGGACTATGGAAAAAAATATTAGCTCAAAATAATAAAGTTTATAATGGTATATTTAGCATCACTGAGTTATAGATTTATCTCTTGTCAAGCTTAATTTATATGTTAAACTTTATTGTTTTGAGCTAATATTTTTAGCATAGTCATAATTTGACGATATATGCATTATATTTATATGATTTTTCCAAGATTTTGGTTCCACAACTCCATCTCGCGGGAGTCACTAGATCCCCGCGTGCATGGGATCGATCCGTGCGCCGTAGGGTGGCCGGAGGTCATACAGCGGTGCTGAAGCCGTCGACTAGACCTCCTCGTCGTCTCGCGACCTCCGTCTCAGCTACGTTAGTCCATCACAGTGTTTCTATAATGGTTTGGACTACGGAAGTACGTAATTTTCCATGGTCAAGTCGACTAGAGCTTTGTGTTGATGATTGTTCTACATTATTGACTCTGTTTGGATCCAAAGGCTAGAGCTAGTTTGGATTAGTTTTAGCTAAACTAGCCTTAAAGTATTCAAACAGGAGGGTTAGAGCTAGTTTTTTGGAACTAACTCACCCAAAAAAACTAGCTCCCCAAAGAGGTGATTATTTAGGCTACTTGTGGTGGAACCCACCAAGAAAGAATTGTCGTGCGCAGGTAAAAGTGACTGTGCGCATGCGGGCAAGCGCGGGAAGAGCGGTGCGCATGCAGATTTTGCGCCACGTGAGACTCACCTTATATGCAACTACAAAAATGTTATAACTAACAAACCAAATAAAATTATGATTATACCATTGAATTTCTTACAATAAATACTTTAAAATAAGATACCACATGGATATATTTGGATGATTTATAAAAATAATTTATTTGTGTCATTTATGTGCCGGAGGAGACCACACAAGAGGCTATCACACTAAATCCGGATGGGAAGGTGGTTTAAATGTGCCAAATAATTAGAAAAGTGTATTTATTATCAAACTAACCCAAACTAGCCCTTGGATCCAAACATTTGTTTTCCTGGTTCTAGAAATAGGTACTCTCGTTTGTGAACTAGTTGAAGTTACAGTTAAATATTTATTTTTGTAAATACCAGTTGTCAAAGTAATTTGTACAATAGCAACATATACCATCATTAGATACATTTGTTTCATATATTTAGTCAATAAGTATGTTTGCCATATTAGGATGTGAAGAACAGTAGATAATACAGAAAACAGAGAGAGTAATTCCTCTGTCCTAAAATAAACACACGTCTTGCTTTTTGAAAAATAAATTTTAAATTTTTTGACTAGATTTATAAAAAATATACTTATATTTATCATATATATAATAATATCATTATATAGATTGAGTATGTAGTACATTTTTATAAAATACTTATTTAGATATATAAATATTAATCTATTTCTATATTTTTAGTTAAATTCAAAAAAAATTACTCCTCCAAAACAAGGTGCATATTTATTTTGGAGGAGTAATGCACCCTTTTTCAAATAACAACAACAGCATAGAGGGGAAGCAAAGGGGCAGTGGCGCAACTAAGCAACATTACTGGAACCGCGAGCTTTTTGAGGAGTGCATATGGGGTACTCGGCAACGGCTTCGCCGAGTATCACCCTTAGCAAACGACACTCGGCTTATCAGATATCAACAATTTTGTCTTTGCTGGGTGTTTTTTATCGGGCACTCGACATAGTAGTTTTTTATCGGGCAGTCGGCAGAGTACCTGACACTCGGCATAATTGGGACCGAAAAAACCGCAAAAAAAAAGGTCACAAGTCAATGGATTCGTCTTTGCCGAGTGTTTTTTATCGGGCACTTGGCAGAGTACCCGACACTCAGCATAGTTTGGAAACGAAAAAAACCCAAAAAAAAATAGGTTGCAAGTCACAACATTTTCCACAACTGGTGGGATTCAAACCCATAACCTCTCTCGTGTGAACCTTCTCTAATCACTACAATACACACTCACATGTGTTTAGATATAGTTTTCGTTCACCACATATTATACTAAATCGAGTGTAAGTTGTATGTTTGAGGCTCTAAATGATTTCAAATAAAAAATTTGTCAACTACAAAATTTCATAACTTTTCTAGACCTATGCTTTTCGTTTGGGAAGTTATTTTATCTGAGGTCGTTTACAAAATTTCAATTTCAATTTTTTGAAATTCAAAAGGATGTTTGCATGACAAGATGATTTCAAAAAAAAAGTTATCAACTATAATATTTCATAATTTTTTGAGATCTACAAAGTTTATTTTGGTTACTTTTTCATCTGAGGTCGAAAACTTTGAATTTTAAAATTCAAATGCAGTTTTGCATGATAAGATGGTTTCAAATTAAAAAGTTGTCAAGTATAAAGTTTTATAACTTTTTGGGATCTATAAAGTTTATTTTGGTTGTTCGATCATCTGTTCATCCGACAAGGTCGTTCTAACATTGTTCACTTTATATGTCTTTTGTAGTTTCATAAACTATAAGAGATATATGTAAGATTTATGAACAAATTCACTTTCATTTTGTCATATAAACAAATGATCAAAACAAACATTGTAGATCTTAATAAGTTATATACAATTTTGTAGTTCACAATCTTTTTATTTGAATTAATTTACTGCTTTGAATTTTTTCTTTAACTAGTGTAAAAAACATTCAGTTCTTTGTCGAATATTTTTTTTTTGCACTCAGCAAAAAAAAAGCTCTTTACTAAATGCCCTTAAAATAACTTGACAAATCCCTTAACACTTGGCGAAGAGAGCTGGTTTTCGACTTGCAAGGAAACAGCGGGCGTGTCACATTGGGCGCCGTTGCTATGGGCAAGTACATTGGTGTTGTCTCATAGGTTGTCTCCTATAATGCCACGTAATTTAAGACGACTTAATATACCACGTATACAATGGTTGTTTTTGTAAGTTGACTCGTAGTAACTCATGATTCCTTAATTTATGCATAAAATAAAAATTAACTTGTGAGGTGCATGGCAACAACAACTCATACAATGGTGTAATAGTTGTCTTATAGTCCTAAATCTTAGCTCATGAGGTGGTTGTTTCACGAAACAACGACATCTTTCTCTCTCACATTTCTCTTTCCTCCACATAAGCAAAAATCCTACGTGGCATTGCATGAGACAGAGTACAAGACCGTCGAAGAATCGTGGTCCCTTGTGTTTAGGCGATTAACGACAATGCTAGGTCACTATGACTAACGTGTGTTTTGCAGAGGCAAAGTCATTTGAGTTAGGTCATTAGTGATGCTATGAATGGGCTTAATGGATATTCATGCCCCCAAGATGGAAATCGTTTTGGTTTGAAAGGATGGAGATACAAGTTGAAGACTAAGCTAGTCCTTAGGGCCATGAGGTTGAGAAGGGCACTAAGTATAGCTAGGACTTTGTTTTTACTTTGACCGTACTATAAAGGGGGGTATGAGGTTAGTAGCTTGACCTAGGAGAGTTTGAGAATGTCGGTGTATGCACATTTGTCACAACTAGTCCTAGAGACCCTGCTAATAGCTCTTGAGATGGTAGGAGCAAAACCCCTTTGAGAGACTTAGCAAAAAGAGTTGAATTAGGAGGAATAAGAGGCTCCGGACCAGATTGCCTAGGAGGCGTCAGACCATGCAAGGTAGTTCAACGGTCCTGCCTTAGGTGCCAGCTCAGTGTAAGTGAGCTCCGGACCACCTGTCTGGAAGGTGTCGGACCATAGGCGAATGGTCCGTCGGCCCCTGTCAGAAGAAGAGAGCCAGAGAGAAGGCTCCGGACTAGTCCGACGGCTTGACCGACGGCTAGTCCGACGCTTCAAGGCAGATGAGTTTTCCAACTCAGTGAGCACCCTGGCTCCGAACCAGTGCGTCGGACCAGGGCACCGGACTATGGCAAGTAGTCCGGAGGTTCGAAGATGAGGTTGAAGTTCTACTTAGTGAGCACTCTGGCTCCGAACCAGAGCGTCAGACCAGGGCGTCAGACTATAGCGAGTAGTCTGACGGTGCCTATTTTTTGTTGATGTTTGAACTGTTGAAAGGCTTCGGACCACTCGTATTGGTCTGACGGTCTGGTCTCCGGACTAGTACGACGCCTACGTAGAAAAGAGAAAAAGCAAGAAACTGCTAGTTTTGAAGGTGGGGGACTATTTATAGTTGCCCTCTTCGTCCTTGAGACCTCTCCAAGCTTCTGTGATCGGTTGTGGGTGATTCACCGAGCCGGAGTGGCGAAGAATCAGCCCGTAGAGAGCACTCTACCCTTGCGCGGGTAGAGGGGGAGCTATACCTTGCGAGGTGCTCCAACGAGGACTAGGGGGGAATGTCAACTCCTCGATACCTCGGGAAAACATCGTCGTGTCACAATTCTCTATCCTTAGCTCTTTACTTACTTGAATTTACTTTCCTCCTTGTTGTTTCAATTCCTACTAGAATTGCTTAGGTTGTCTTTAAATTCATATGCCTTGCTACCGCTTTCTAGTTAGGACACAGATCCGGTAGGCACTAGGGGGTGATTGGCATTGTTAGGTTTTAATATTGCTTTAGAAATTTAAAAGAAGCCCAATTCACCCCCCCTTCTTGGGCATCTTGATCCCTTTCAATTGGTATCGGAGCTTGGTTGCTCTCAAATTAGGCTTTACCGCCTAGAGCAAGATGTCCCATTGGGATGGACCCCCTCCCATGTTCGATGGAGACGACTTTCCTTATTGGAAGGTTCGTATGGAAGCCTATCTAGAGGCCGTTGATGTCGGCGTTCACAAAGCCGCCACTCTTGGTGGTTCGGTGTTCGCCGAAGATCCTTACTTTGAGAAGAACAATGCTAAGGCTAAGAACATCCTCTTCCGAGGCATTTGTAAGGATGTGTTCAACCATGTGCGGAATTGTAAAACCGCGCATGAGATTTGGACAAACATTTGTGCTCTACACAAGGGCACCAAATGTGAAAGAGAAGAGCGTTATCACCGCATCATTGCTAAGTTGAATTCTTTCACCATGCTATCTCATGAAAATGCTAATGAAATGTATTCTCGCTTGAATGTGCTTGTAGAGGAGTTTAATGGCCTTGGGCTCACCCAAATGACACCGGCCGATGTGGTGCGCAAGATACTTTGTGTCTTACCAATAGACAAGTATAGTCACATCGTCACGGTCCTTCATCAAGGTGATCTCTCCACAACTACACCAACACATGTGTTGGGCAAGATCAACGCTCATGAGATGTACATGGAGATCAATGATGGTAGTCCATCCTCCTCTATAAAGAAAGAGAAGAAGGAGAAGAAGCACTTGGCTCTCAAGGCATCCTCCAAAGAGAAATGCAAGATTCAATATGTCATTGAGAGCGCAAGTGATGATGATGATGAAGACAACATCACTCTTATGGTGAAGAAGACCACCAAGATGTTGAAGAGGCTAAACAAGAATGGAGTCAAATTTGACTCAAAGAAGAAGAAATTCTTCACAAGCTCTTCAAGGAAGCCAATCTCCCAAATGAAGTGCTACAATTGCGGCACTCTTGGTCATCTAGCTCATGCTTTCCCGAAGAGAAGAAAGACAAGTTCAAGAACAACAAGTTCAAGAACTACAAGAAGAACAAGGGTGGCAATGATGACTCAAGTGATGATGACAAGAATCAAGGCAATACATACAAGAAGAAGAACTTTGACTTCCACAAGAAGAAGGATGGCAAAGCTTACATTGTGGGTGATTGGCTCACCAACATTGAGGATTCTAGTGATCCCTCTGATGATGAAAGTGAAGATGAGAGGGTGGCCGCTTTGGTGATTGGTTCTTCGCTTCCACCACCACCTCCTCCTTCATCACCGGGCTCATCCTCTACACACCTATGCCTCATGGCTAAAGGTGACAAGAAAGTACAAATAGAGGATGATGATAGTGGTGACTCAAGTGGTAGTGACGATGAGGAAACACCATCCTATGATGAGCTAATTAAAATTTGCAACAAGTACGCTATCATCATAAGGAGGTACAAGGGTAAAAATGACAAACTACTTGAGGTCAAAGAAAACTTGCATGCTAAGCTTGACACCTTGACTAGTGCTAATGATGATTTGAAGCTTGAGATTAACAAACTCACATCTAGCACTAGGGAGCTCAAAGCCTCTCTTAAGCAAGCTAATGAGAAACATGATAAGCTTGAGAGGTCAACACAAGAGCTACACACAAGGTATAACTTGCTAAAAGATGACTACCAAAATGTCAAGCAAGAACATGGCACACTAGTGGTAGCAAATGAATTGCTTAATCAAGATCTTGCTACACATGTTGCTACTAACCCGTGTTCTAAGTGTGATAGTGCTACCTCTTGTGATATCTTGATTGATGATGTGGCTCTTGAGCAAAGTGCTAAGTGCAAGGGCAAGAGAGTTGTTGAAGCCGACAAGTATGATGACTATGTCAAGATGAGAGAAGAGAACTCAAAGCTCAAGGAAGAGCTAATCACTCTCAATTATAACAAGCTAATTGTCATCAAGCCGGCTCAAGAAGACAAGGATGCTATCACCTTGATCACCTCTCTTAGAGAAGAAGTTGCTAAGCTCAAGAGTGACAAGACCAAGCTTGCAAGTGGGTTTGAGAAGTTCACCAAGGGTCACAACCTTCAAAGTGAGCTCTTGATGAACACCGTTATCAAGAATGACAAGACCGGTATTGGGTTCAAGGAGAACCAAGTCATGAAGGCAAAGGTCAAGATTGAGGCCAAGAACTACTACAAGAACAAGTACAATGGCTACAATCAAAGCCCAAGCCAAGAAGATGTTTTGAGTGTGGTCAAGTGGGTCATTTCGCTTATGATTGCAAGACTCAACAACCCAAGACCTTGCCCAAGCACACTAGGTCATTTGCTCATGATGCTCACTATGTCATCAAGAAGGACAACAAGGGTAGACCACTAGTTGTGTTCCTTGGTCCACCAATGAAGAACAAGCCTAGAGTTCTTTGGGTTGCAAAGGAGTTGGTTACCAAGGCTATGGGGCCCTGCTTTGAGTGGGTTCCCAAACATCAAGCTTAACTCCAAGTTGCTTGTGTGTAGGTGAACGACAAGACCGGTGGAAGTCATTGGGTGATTGATAGTGGTTGCACTCAACATATGACCGGTGACTCTCGGATGTTCACCACACTAGATGAAGATTGTGAAGGGCAAGACAAGATTACCTTTGGGGACAATTCAAAAGACAAAGTACAAGGTCTAGGCAAAGTGGCAATATCCAATGATCAATCTATATCCAATGTCTTGCTAGTACAATCACTAAGCTTCAACTTGCTTTCCGTCGGTCAACTTTGTGATCTTGGTTTCCATTGTCTATTCACTCCAACCGAGGTGATTGTGACCAAGATTGAAGATTCATCAATGATATTCAAAGGGTTCCGGCACAACAACCTCTACTTAGTGGATTTCACCTCAAATGAAGTTGAATTGCAAACATGTCTATTCTCCAAGAGTTCTTTGGGTTGGCTTTGGCATAGAAGATTAGATCATGTGGGCATGTCAACTTTGAAGAAACTTGTCAAGAAGGAGATGGTTAGAGGTGTGAAGGATGTGGTGTTTGAGAAGGACAAGTTGTGTAGTGCATGTCAAGCCGGCAAGCAAGTTGCCAACACCCATCCCACTAAAGCCTTCATGTCAACCTCAAGGGTCCTAGAGCTACTCCACATGGACTTATTTGGACCTACCACCTATGCAAGCCTTGGAGGAAATCTCTTTTGCTTAGTGGTAGTTGATGATTACTCTAGGTACACTTGGGTGTTCTTTCTTTAAGACAAGGGAGAGACTCAAGCAATCTTCAAGAAGTTTGCAACAAGGGCACAAAATGAGTTTGAAGTGAAGATCAAGAAAATAAGAAGTGACAATGACACCGAGTTTGTAAACACCAAGATTGAAGACTATTGTGATGAAGTGGAGATCAAGCATGAAGTATCCACCACATATACTCCACAACAAAATGGTGTTGTAGAGAGGAAGAACCGGACGCTCATAACTCTAGAAAGTTCTATGCTTGATGAGTACAACACTCCGGAGAAGTTTTGGGCGGAGGCCATCAACACCTCTTGCTATGCGGCAAACCGCCTCTTCATCCAAAGGCTATTGAAGAAGACTCCCTATGAGCTTGTGAATGGGAAGAAGCCGGATATTTCATTCTTCCGGGTGTTTGGTTGCAAAGTGTACATCTACAAGAAGCACCAACACTTGGGTAAATTCCAATGGCAGTGTGACCTTGGGTTCCTTGTTGGATATTCGCTTAAATCCAAAGCATACCGTGTATTTAACAAAGCCACCGGCTTAGTTGAAGAAACGTATGATTTGGAGTTTGATGAAACTAATGGCTCCCAAGGAGCGCTTGAGGATATTGATGTAGGTGATGAACCCTTGAGGGAGGTAATGAATAACATGACAATTGGTGCTATCAACCCACAAGAGGTGGAAGAAGTTGAAGATGAAGCTAATCAAGTTCCTTCTCCACCTCACACTCCTCAAGTTGAAGAAGATCAAGTGAGGGAAGCTCAAGAATATACCTTCATCCCTCAAGATCAAGCCGAGGCTGAAGCAAGCAATGTTGAAGCACCACATCCCCCTCCTCAAGTTCATGATAGAAGATCAACACCTATCCTTAAAGCTCACCCCCATGATCAAATCATAGGAACTCCATCAAAGGGAGTTATGACTCGCTCTAGACTTGCATCTTATGTTGAACATCACTTGTTTGTTTCCTTTGTTGAGCCTACTAGTGTTGAGGAAGCACTTGCGGATCCGGATTGGGTGAATACCATGCATGAAGAACTCAACAACTTCACCTGGAACCAAGTGTGGACACTTGAAGAAAGGCCAAAGGGTGCAAGAATCATTGGCACCAAGTGGGTGTTTAGGAACAAGCAAGATGATCAAGGCATTGTTGTGAGAAACAAGGCAAGATTGGTGGCAAAGGGGTTCTCTCAAGTAGAAGGACTTGATTTTGGAGAGACCTTTGCCCCGGTTGTAAGACTTGAAGCCATTCGTATCCTTTTGGCATATGCTTCACATCACAAAATGAAACTCTTTCAAATGGATGTGAAGAGCGCTTTCTTAAATGGTTTCATCAATGAACTTGTCTATGTCTCACAACCTTCCGGGTTTGAAGATCAAAACTTGCCTAACCATGTTTATAGGTTGTCCAAGGCTCTCTACAGATTGAAGCAAGCTCCAAGGGCTTGGTATGAGAGGCTAAGGGACTTCCTACTCAAGAAGGGCTTCAAGATCGAGATCGTCGACACAACACTATTCACCAAGAAGCTTAATGGAGAAATCTTTGTTTACCAAGTATATGTCAATGACATCATATTTGGGTCAACAAACTAAGATCATTGCAAGGCGTTTGGTGACTTGATGTCCAAGGAGTTCGAGATGTCCATGATTGGCGAGCTTACCTTCTTCCTTGGCTTCCAAGTGAAGCAATTGAGGGAGGGCACCTTCATATCTCAAGAGAAGTACACTCATGATCTACTCAAGAAATTCAAGATGGAGGATAGCAAGCCAATCAAAACCCCAATGCCTACTAATGGACACCTCGACCTTGATGAGGGAGGTAAACCAGTTGATCAAACTCTCTATCGTTCGATGATTGGTAGTTTACTTTACCTCACCGCATCTAGGTCGGATATCATGTTTAGTGTGTGTATGTGTGCTAGGTTTCAAGCAAGCCCTAAGGAGTCGCATTTATGTGTGGTTAAAAGAATCCTTAGGTACATAAGGCACACCCCTAGCATTGGCCTTTGGTATCCCAAAGGAGCTCCCTTCCAACTAGTTGGTTATTCCGATTCGGATTATGTCGGGTGCAAGGTTGATAGGAAGAGTACCTCTGGAGGGTGCCATTTGCTAGGAAGATCACTTGTTTCTTGGTTCTCTAAGAAGCAAAACAGTGTGGCATTGTCAACCGCCGAGGCGGAATACATTGCCATGGGAGCAAGTTGTGCACAAATCTTATACATGACCCAAACACTTCTTGATTACAATGTTATTTTAAAAGATGTTCCACTCTTGTGTGATAATGAAAGCGCTGTAGAGCTTGCTAATAACCCGGTTCAACACTCTTGCACCAAGCACATTGATATTCGTCATCACTTTCTTAGAGATCATGTGGCTAGGAAAGATATCACACTAGTTGGAGTTAAGAGCGAAGAGCAATTGGGGGATATCTTCACTAAACCACTCGATGAAACAACCTTTTGTAGGTTGAGAAGCGAGTTGAATGTGCTTGATCACTCAAACTTCACTAAAAAATGAGATTGTGTGAACCATGCATTCATTTGTAATATAATCATGTTTAATCTATAGTAATGCACATAGGCTTGGCTAACGCGGTTGAGATAACCGCCCTCAAAGCGTGTGACAAAGCTTAATCGCGGTTTAAACTTGCAAGCAACCTAGATTAAAATTCCATATTGCATAGCATTTGCATGTGTGTTGCTTGTTGCTTCCTTTTCGGTTAAGGTTGATCATCCTCTAGGTTCGTCACTTAGGGGGACATTCAAAGCTCTAGCTATAGCTAATACCCCTCTTGTGCTCCTATGGTGATCCTTCGAGCTTTATTGAACTATTTTCCTATGAAAAATTAACTCTAGCCTATGGCAAACTATTTCTAAATTTGAGGGTTTGAGAGATGGTTCTTATGCTAAGTCCAACAAGTGTTTCTTTCTGCTCTTTTGTGTTGGTACTTGGCTAAGAGAAAAGATTGGAGAGAAAAACAGGAAAATTCAGAGCAAATCAAGCTTCGGACCACCCTCCGGACCACTCGGCATGGTCCGACGCTCAGTGGTCCGACGCCCTGTCCCTCTCTGCGTAAAATCATCCACCTCAGTGAAAACCGTCGAACAACTAGCCCGACGCTCCTCCGGACCATAGGCGAATGGTCCGACGCCTTGGTCAGCGTTCAACAGTCCAGTCAAAGGACCGTTAGACTACTTCCTTAGTCCGACGCTTCATTCGGAGCTCTAGTCTGGAGGTCGGGTGCTTACTGTGTTGGTTCTATTTTCTTCCAAAATCCTCAGACTACTCCGTCGGACCAGCCTTCGGACCATGTCAAGTAATCCGACGCTTCAAAATTTTGCGCATAACCCCCTCGCGTTGACTCTATCTTGGCAGTTTCTTTTGTTTCGCCGACCGTACACCACGCCGTCTCTCTTCGCCGACACGCCGCCCTAGCTCCGCCACTCGCCCGCACCTGCGCCCTCGCCGCCGGTGAGCCCCTCTCCGGTGCGCCACCGCCTCTCCTCCGTGCCCCTCCTCTGCTTTCCCCTAGCGCCAAGCACCAGAGTAGCACCGCCGCCACCACAGAGCTATCCGCCACGGTCCCTCTCGCCGACGACCAACCACCATCCCTGCTTCATACCACCCTGCCAGGCGGCTTCACCCCACCTAGGGTTTCACCCCCTTTCCACTTTGCCATTGCCAGCCATGGAAGAGTTCCTCCCCTATGGTTTGAGTCTTCGTCATCGATTCGTTTAAATTCGACCTCGTCATCGTCTTCGCCTTCGTCATTCTCTAGGGTATGGTTTCAATTCATGGTTTCGCGTTTCGTCGAGTCATGAATTACATCATGTCCTAATCCATTCCTTGACAATCCATAATCAATTCCAAATCACTCAATTATATTGTCAATTGTAATTCTCAGTTGGCGAATCATCCTTGTGGAGTGTGGCTCGGAGTTTGAGTTGCTTTGATTAGATACGCTCGCTTACCTCAGGTACCATCGCAGTTATTCACTCTATTCTTATCTAGCTGCTTGCTTCCATACGGTATCTTATCTCTAGCGATTATATATGCTTATATATTTCTATCTATTCTATCTAGCAGCGGCAGTGGCAGTTGAAACTTGGGGCAAAGCTCGCGAGTATGGATTGAGGCAAAGCCTCAGAAGGATCAGTCCAGTGGCTTGTAGGCCCCTCTGTCAGTTGATACTTACAGTTGGCAGTTGATTGTGACAGAGGCAGTTGATCAGTTGGCAATGGTTCTTGTCAGTGGGTAGTAATTTTCTTCTAATTGATCAGTGATGGCTCATGGCAAGACAGTTTGTGCAGATTCAGGTGATGATACACCTCCCCCTCCACGTCCTTCTAAGGACAAGGGGAAGAAGAAGATGGTTGAGAAGCCGAAGAAGAAAAAGCAAAAGCTCTCAGAGGCCGAGAAGGCCGAAGCAGTGGCAGATGCAGCGGACTGCGCAAAGTGAGGTGGTCGACGAGGGTCTGTTCGACTTGGCACCCCTCCGCGGGTTCTTCCTACTCCTCCAACTCAGTCCGAGACAAAGGTAGCTCTAGCAGAGGAGCAAGAGCTTGTCACTGACGTGCTTGGCACACCTTTGGCACCTCTTCCCTAGGGGTGTGTCACTCGCTCTTAGGCCGCTCAGACTACACAGACAACTCAGTCTGGTGACAGTGCACCCTAGGGCACCTCAGCAACTCCCACTGCAGCTTCAGCGTTAGTGCATCTTGACTTGAGGGAGCTTAATTTGAAGCAAGTGAAGAAGCTTCGTTTTGTAGAGCTTGAGAAGTGGTGCCCGGATCAGCGTGACCCCCGAGATTCCCCAGGATGGCACACACCTCTCATGGAGGACTTATACCGGGCAACTCAGCTTGCACAGATTCAGATCCGACCACACAGGGTTTGCTCTTTGGAGAGCATTGTTGAGATTGCTGGTGAGGAGATTCTCCCCTTCCTCACGTATCTTCCGAGACTCACCGACCTCCTTGGTCGTTCCGGAAATTACATTAAGAGGTGGGTCCGAGAATTTTATGCTTCAGTGTGGATTGCGCCAGATCACAACTTCATACAGTACACCTTCAGAGGAGAGTGTTACAGGCTCTATTTGACTCAGCTCAGAGAGGCACTCCGCCTGACCTCGACCGCCAGAGAGCTCTGTATTCACTATGATTGCTACAGAGGAGTGTCTTTGCCTCGTCGAGCTTGCGGTGGACGTACTTTGACAGTCCAGGAGGTAGCTCCTCTCTTCAGGCCACCCTTCATAGAGGGTTCTCGACGCACTCCGGTAGAGCTACGCCCTACCATTCACATGTTGAACGAGGTTCTACGGCGCACACTGCTTCCTCGCACCGGTTACAAGGAAGGCTTGACAAACTTGCAGCAGTTCCTTCTTCAGGCCCTCGTCTCTATGACACCGTTCGACATAGCAGATTTCCTAGTGTCAGAGATTAAGGATGTGATTTCTAATGGTATGCGGGCTCGCCGGCAGTTTCCTTATGCTCATTGGATTTGCTCTATCATCACTATACAGCATGAGGGATCCAACCCCGGAGTCCGTGCTTTGCTTGACGAGTCACCAACTTCCTTCCCATAGTACAGAGTCTTAGCTTCAATTGATAGTCTGTTTGGGAACCGAGTGCTTCGTCTAGTCAGACTCCGGACTGCACCTGCTGACAGAGATCATGTGGATGCTCAGGATGATTCCATTAGAGGCGTTGAGCAGCAGGAGATCCATGACTTGGACACTGGGGCTGATGTTACACCTGAGGATACTTCCTCTGACAGTTCAGATGCGGACTTCCTCCCTATACCAGATATGCCCCCACGGGCTCACGACACTGAGGCAGGTGGTTCCAGTTCTGCTACTGAGTCGATGATGCTGAAGATACTGGACCAGATTCAGGAGCAGCAGAGCTCCCTAGTGACTGTTGTCACCTAGGTTCAGCAGAGACAGGACGAGCTCCAGAGACAGTCTCCGGAGCGACATGAGGAGTTGCAGCTATAGGTTCACCAGTGTCACCTTGAGGTGCAGCAGCAGATGCTAGCGATGCAGCTTGAATCTCAACGTCTGCGGCTTTAGGCCCAGCAGTTCGAGGCTCAGAACATGGCCTTCATGGCCTATGTGATGAAGTGGATGGGTATGCCTGCAGTAGAGTTCCCTGGCACTCCACGTATACAGATGATGAGCCATACTCAGCCGTCTCAGTCAGCTGACCCCTCAGTGGCCTTCCCAGTTCTTGGCCCCATAGTGGGCTCCCAGCAGTCAGTTGGCCCCTCAGTGGCCCCGCCAGTGTCAGCCGGACTTTCTGTCACTCACATCCCCGCCATACAGTCCAGCGGACTTCAGGGTGCCGGAATGACCACCCGTTTCAGTCTCCGGCTACACAGGTCACCCAGTGGTTGGACACTCTAGGCTCGACTTAGCAATTCACCCCACTCACTACCGGATTCACTCTGATGTCTGCTCACTTGGGTGTGACTGCTAGAGACCTTTCAGCGTCGTTCAGCGATATTATCGGGCAGTCGTCCCCCACTGCAGAGTAGATAGCAGCAGAGCTACAGACGATAGAGGCAGCTACACCGACAGCGGGTCAGCACCGCTCTTCCGTTGCTTCGTCTGAGGCCACTCACGATAGCAGAGCTCCAGCAATCTCTACTCCTCCAGCTGCTATTGTCACCGATGCCACCGCCATTACCTCTTCGCCTATCCAGCCTGAACAGCTAGCTCCAGAGGCACCGGCAAATACTGTGGCAGTTGATCCTACTCCAGCTCCCGCTCCAGAGTCCTCAGAGGCAGAGGTAGCGGACACGTCAGCTCCTGTCCCCTAGACCGCTCCGCTTCCAGCGATAGACACTCAGGGGGAGGATTCAAATGATGAGACCTACCTGTCAGAGTTCAGGGTGCTTGACCGCTCCACGGCTGCTTCCACTCCGCCTCCAGACGCTTAGATTTGGTGCTTCGACGCTAAAGGGGGAGAGGGAGAGTCGAGTAGTTGGGACTAGCTTTAGGGGGAGCTAGTAGGATTCGTTCTTTTGTTGTGTAATTTACTTTATCGCATCATGCATCACGTTTACCGTCTTTATGCATTATGTTTGTGTGAGATTTTTGAGACTTGATGGTTATGTGACATGTGTGTGAACTCCTTATATATATCATGTCACTTGGTTGTACTATATTGCTTCCGCACTAATCTCTGATCTTTTGGCTATAGCATATCCTTTGAAATCAAGTACTATTCTCAATTCATATCTATTGTTCTTGTCATGGCTTGAATGGTTTAGGCATGTATATGTGTTTCTTATCACTAACCCATGCATATCTCATGTCAAGTCATGTTTCTCTTATCAAAATTCACTCATTATTCTCTACTCGAGCTTGTATTATCGTTAATCACCTAAAAGGGGGAGATTGAAGAATCATGGTCCCTTGTGTTTAGGCGATTAACGACAATGTTAGGTCACTATGACTAACGTATGTTTTGTAGAGGCAAAGTCATTTGAGTTAGGTCATTAGTGATGCTATGAATGAGCTTAATGGATATTCATGCCCCCAAGATGGAAATCGTTTCGGTTTGAAAGGATGGAGATACAAGTTGAAGACTAGGCTAGTCCTTAGTGCTATGAGGTTGATAAGGGCCTAAGTATAGCTAGGACTTTGTTTTTCCTTTGACCGTACTATAAAGGGGGGTATGAGGTTAGTAGCTTGACCTAGGAGAGTTTGGGAATGTCGGTGTATGCACATTTGTCACAACTAGTCATAGAGACCCTGCTAATAGCCCTTGAGATAGTAGGAGAAAAACCCCTTTGAGAGACTTAGCGAAAAGAGTTGAATTAGGGGAAGAAAGAGGCTCTTGACCAGATTGCCTAGGAGGCGTCGGACCATGCAAGGTAGTCCGACGATCCTGCCTTAGGCGCCAGCTCAGTGTAAGTGAGCACCGGACCACCTGTCTGGAAGGCGTCGGACCATAGGCGAATGGTCCGACTGCCCCTGTCAGAAGAAGAGAGCCAGAGAGAAGGCTCCGGACTAGTCCGACGGCTTGGCCGACGGCTTGGCCGACGCTTCAAGGCAGATGAGTTTTCCAACTCAGTGAGCACTCTGGCTCCAGACCAGTGAGTCGGACCAGGGCACCGGACTATGGCAAGTAGTTCGGAGGTTCGAAGATGAGGTTGAAGTTCTACTCAGTGAGCACCCTGGCTCCGGACCAGAGCGTCAGACCAGGGCGTCGGACTATAGCGAGTAGTCTGACGGTGCCTATTTTTTGTTGATGTTTGAACTGTTGAAAGGCTTCGGACCACTCGTATTGGTCTGACGGTCTGGTCTCCGGACTAGTCCGACGCCTACGTAGAAAAGAGAAAAAGCAAGAAACTGCTAGTTTTGAAGGTGGGGGACTATTTATAGTTGCCCTCTTCGTCCTTGAGACCTCTCTTGGCCATTGTTTCAGCTGAAGGAACCTAGAGAGAGTTCTTGGAGAGCCAAGTGCCTAGTGAGTGAGAGATTTGAGAGAGTTCATCTTGTTCTTCCCTCCTAGAGTGATTAGGAGTGACAAGTGTGCATCCATCCACCTTCATAGCCTCGAGTTGGTCAAGTGAAGGTCTTGTGCTTGTTACTCTTGGTGTTCGACAGCACCTAAACGGTTTGGTGGTGTTCGGAGGAAGTGATCGCCAGAAGATTGTCGGCGGCTCTTCTCCAAGCTTCTGTAGTCGGTTGTGGGCGATTCACTGAGTCGGAGTGGCGAAGAATCAGCTCGTAGAGAGCACTCTACCCTTGTGCGGGTAGAGGGGGAGCTATACCTTGCGAGGTGCTCCAACGAGGACTATGGGGAGTGTCGACTCCTCGATACCTCGGGAAAACATCGCCGTGTCACAATTCTCTATCATTAGCTCTTTACTTACTTGCATTTACTTTCTGCCTTGTTGTTTCAATTCCTACTAGAATTGCTTAGGTTGTCTTTAAATTCATATGCCTTGCTACCGCTTTCTAGTTAGGACACACATCCGGTAGGCACTAGGGGTGATTGACATTGTTAGGTTTTAATATTGCTTTAGAAATTTAAAAGAAGCCCAAGTCACCCCCCTCTTGGGCATCTTGATCCTTTCAACCGTTGACGTGTAGCAATGTAGCTGCCCTAAGCTGGACCAAACCTGTGGTGGACCGGGACGATTCTGGGCCCGGTGACGGACGACGAAATATCAAGGTCTGCGTGAGCGAGATGCAGGGTAGGGCCAACCATGAGAGCCACAGACATATTGTTCGCTTGATTTATCAACCGGCTTATCAGCCATCGAATAATACCTTTTTCTTATAACAAAACAACTAAAAATAACCTCAGTCAGTTTAGGAGTCACCGAAACGATCGAAAGAACATGGTGGGCATGGGCGCATGCGTGGAGCTAGATGTGGCGGACGACTATCGAAGGTGTGGTTGCTGCAGCAGCTTTTTGGCACTGAGATGTGCAGCCGTCGTGCATGTTACCCATGCTAATATCAGGCTATTTGTAGGTCATCTGATGGCATATAATAGATTGATCCACCCATTGCTATTTTAGGGGCTATTTGGTTCCGAGACGCCTCACATTTATAGTTGTCATCGTATTTTGTCTATTGTTTGGTTTATACCTACGCAGCTGAGACAGCCACATGTTTTTTATGTGTCGCTTTTCGCTAAGGTGTGGCGACTAACTTCTCGCAATCGGACGCCACAACTTCCTCGCCATCGTACGCCACAACATCGGTGGTTGTGTCACACCTCCTGTGACATGCAGTGGCTAGGCACCAAATAACCCCTAGGTCTGTATATTACTGTCATCTTAATTACCACCGTTGCTTCGTGGGGAGACTTCGATCTATATAAAAATATATATATTCTTATAACCGGTAAGTCGGATGAATAAGTTTAAACAAACACAACTATTAATATCTGCGGCATTTCAGGGCTCCGACGTCAAAAGAAGCCCGGTTGGTTGTTCGGGTGGAATCACGCAAAATCTCCCGTGGCGACGGAGCAAAAGTGGCGGAAGCCCCGTGGGCAGCGCGGCAGGCACGTCCAAAGTCCCAACCTCGCGTCACCGTACCTCCGTTCCGCTCAATCGGTCAATCCCATCCGTCCACCCTCTCTCCCATCACCACAGCACCCCGATTGTTCTTGTTCCCGACACAGCATCTTCACTGTGCGCGCGTTTGGGCCGTAGCAGCTGGCCACTAGCTACTCCTGCTCTTCTCAGATGAATATGAGGTCCGTGGATCGATCGGGAAGACACCGGCCGGCCGGCCACGGCCAGCACACTGCACACAAGTCGCAGCGAAACCGGGGGGCCTGAGCCCTGAAGTCCTGAACTCACACCGCACTCCCGGCGACCCGGCCCCTGCCTGGCCTCCGAGGCTCCTCTCCTGCGGTCGCCGGACCCATTATCGGTCAGATTGTGCGTGCAGCGTGCGTAGCGACACCCGCGACCATACCAATCGTCGACGGCCGGGAGCCGAGAGGAAAAAGAAAAGCCCGGTCGGTCGCCAGGCTCGCCGCCACCCGCCGGGCGGCCCTGACCGGCTGGCCCAAGGGTCGCCACGCCCACCCAAGACAACGCGGGCGACGCCAGACTCGACGCCGTACGGCTTTGCTACTAAAACAAGGGGCCGGGCCCGTGTACGCATTCGCTTTACATGTTGCCATATGTGCTGGCGCCGTGCAGGTGACGTGACGTGATAGGCGGCTGTTTGTGTGTCACTGTCGGTACTCGGTACGCTCTGCTCCCGCTTCACTGTACCATAAAGCGTACTACCACTATGACACTATGCACTGGTACTGTACCAGAAGTGGACAAAAGGCCGGTTCCTTCGGCAGTTGGCCTCAGCCCTCAGGGTGCCCCCTCCGTTCAAAAAAGGGAACTTCTAGGTTTGATCAATTATAATTAAGTTTAATTAAATCTATGTTTATATATAAAAATTAAGATAAGGCTTGTTTCATTCGTGGGTGTAAAGTTTCTAAATGACATACCGGATGTCTCACATAAGGTACGTGTTGTATGGGCTATTCAGATACTAATTGAGAAACAAATTGGCAACGAAACGAATAGGCCTATTACAGAATCCGTCAATAAATCATTAGCACATTTGTCATTATATTTATTATTTGGATGTTACCTATTAGCTGCTAAGCACAAAATACGTTCGAGATGAAAGTGCATTGTTTTAATTGCTACTATACACACCAACCAGGTCTCGCAATCAGTGTCTAATCATAGACTAATTAGGCTAAAAGATTCGTTGCACAAAATACATAAATCGTATAATTACTCACTTTGTCCCTAAAAGAATAGATTTCTAGAGTTGTTTTAGGTCAATTTTTTTAACTTAATTTTTCGTGTTGTTCGTCTTCGACTAGAGGTCCTATCCTTTAAACAAAAGAAAATGAATCTCTAGGTGCGGCATGGGTCCGTCTATTAGATCTTGCATCATCAGGCTCTGATCTTGCTATAACCGAGCAAACACTGTTACAACACTTTTATGTCGATCTTAGCAAAGATTTCACACAACTTCTTGATATAATTTCTAGGGGAGCCTTCCTATGTTTACCCGTTATAACAACTCCAACGGTTTTGCAAATGGCCTTTGCATTCTTGTTTTTGCAAAAAAAGTCTAAAAAACTCATATCCAACGGTTTGGCAAATGAGCTTTGCATTTTTGTTAATTTGACAATTTTCTGGGAAGAATTGGCATATATGTCAACCGTGGATCGCGCTTGGCATTCCCCCTGCGCGTGTCTTTCCGCTTGCCGTCGCAATTTTGATCCATAATTTTAGTAATTGTCAAGTTAATTTTGCCAAACCGTTGGAGATGAACTCTTTTTATCTTTGCCATATTCATTTGGGATTTGACAAACTCTCAATTTTGCCAATCAAAATATACAAAACCGTTGGAGATGCTCTTGGTGAAGGGAAGAGCCTTCTCATGAAGATTCTTGAAAACACCCCTACACTAACATTTATGATGAAGGACTCATAGAAGGAGAAAAATCAGCCCCTAAAAAAAAATCTTGATAGCCGAATCATCACCACTCTTATCAAAGATTCTTCCATCAATCCTAAATCATAAATATCACAAATTTTGAAGGAAGAAGAAATCCAACACCTAAACCATTCCTCTGAGTTCGAGCAGTGGCGAAGCTACGTTTGCATATCAGAGTCGGCTGACACCTACGATTTCATCGTGATCTCAAGTGTATCCAGCAATTTTTTTGCCAGCGAAGACACCGGCAAAAATTATGTGCGACCCCGGTCGCCCAGCACTCCAGCAGTCCATCGCGGCACTGCCTCAGCCCATCCCTCCATCGTCAGCAAGGAGAAAGAATAAGCCCAGTAGCACACCCATGCCCATCCCCAGCTCCCCTTTCATAGAACATCTGAACAAGTCAACGTGATTACGTGAATGATGCTTAGCATATACTCCGTACATACTACAGCGGCGGAGCAGCCCAGGCCCCCGCTACAGCCTAACCCAAGTCACCGCTTCATTGTTGTTTTCACACCCCAATTCTTAAGGGGTGTTTGGATCCCCTTGACAAATTGATAAAAAAGTAAATTTGTCATTTGCCACTCTAAAATGGTAAATAATAAATTTT
The DNA here is from genome assembly GCA_022036555.1 of Microstegium vimineum. NCBI lineage: Eukaryota > Viridiplantae > Streptophyta > Magnoliopsida > Poales > Poaceae > Microstegium > Microstegium vimineum. The sequence continues at coordinate 35,933,333 of CM039124.1, read as the reverse complement.
TGCTCTTTTATTATTTTTTTGCCTTACATGTTTAAATCTATTTTTCAAAAAGTAGTAATTGTTTTGCTCTTTTACCAATTTATCAATTTGTCAAGGGGATTCAAACACCCCCCTAAGTCCTCTTGACTATGTCGCCGCCAGCTCTGCTCCTTCGTATGCATTCTCGACCTCGTGTCTAAATAGATGTCATTCTCGTTTCCCGAGAAGTCAACGTTTTTAAAATGCCGACAAGTATATATTAAAATATAAATATAATTATGCTAAGTAATTAGTATCATCGGAAAGATCTTTAAGTCTAGTTTTTTTAGCAATTTATTTGGAGATATAAATGTTACACGTATTTTCTACAAACTTAGTCAAAGTTAAAAAAGTTTGATCGACACACATCCCATAACGACCTCTATTTTGGAACTGAGGGAGTAAATCTCAGCGACGGCCTTGCCGCTGGCCGATGGCCGGTGATCGCTGGCGATAAGCTCTCCTTGCCCTTCCGTAGTCTAGGTACCCAAATATCCAATTCTACAATCCGTAATTAACAAAAGTCTGAATCGTGGGGTCTTAATTAAGTTTTTTTTTCATCTATACAATTGGAAGTTTGGAACTCAGAAAGCGGATAGGTCCTTTTCCCTCCACGTACTGTTCCAGCAAACAAACGTGCTTCGGTTTCTATTTCATTCCGGCTAGATGTCAGGTAAGGTTATATCTACCTTAGTACAGCTTGATCTGCATTTTAGTACTGACTTTTAACCATATTAGTGGATATGCATGTCCAATACACACGTGTCTATTAAAAACAAAGTTCTTTACAAGAAAGAATTTACAATGGTTTTGACTTTTGATAAATAGTATAAGGGTGGTGTGTGTTGCACATGTTAAAAAATCTCATGAATTGTCTTTGATACGGTAAAAGAATTCTATATTATATAGATTATAGGGAGAAGATTACTATTATAATTTGCATTGGAGTTATGTCAACCTGGTTCAAAAATATTTTTTTTATAGCAATATCAATGTTGGAATAGGAATTCTTCCTAAGTTATAAAGACGACTGCACAATAAATATATGACAACCTATGAATTAGTCCTATGGCAGCTAGTACCAAGCCCAGCGACTATTTTTTCTAGCTTCGCCCCTAAGCTCGAGGCCAATCTCTCATCTGATCTTGCTGGTTTTGGGAATGCCCAAAATTATCCTTTCCAAAAGAGACCTTCTAAAAAACATCTTTCTAGACCTCTCATGAAGGGATCTCTTCGAAAGCCTCCTAAATCAACATCATCATGTGCCTCGACTTCTCACATGGCACATCATAAAAAGTCTGGGATACCTGATAAAGAAATGTCGAGTGAGCTTATAGAACGAGAACTAAAGTGTTTAGAAGTCAAATTTATCCTCTCCTTCTCTATGCCCACATCTGACATATCCTACAAACCCATTTCTAAACCCATCATTTATCCTGATGATCTCCCATGTGTTCCTTCATTCAAGTCTTATGATGACCCAATTAATGACTCTGAGAATTCATTAAGACATCTGAGGTATGGAAGTCAGGAGGGTCATAAATCTGACTAAGATGAGCAAAGTCAATGGTTAGAGCCTCTATCTACCATTGTAAGCTAAGAATGGTTGGATGAGGCTGAATCCTCAAAGGAAGTTGCTAAAATATCCACACATGTAAGAAGAATATCATGTCAAGTGTTGGGTATTAATGGCGAAATTTGCTATAATCCTAGCCTTGGGATCAACATCATTCCTCATTTCCATGTTCCAACATCATCAAAGAATCATCTATCCCAACCACAAAAGCATCTTAGACTCCCCAATGGTCAAATCCTTGATTGTTTAGGAGTCCTCCATGATGTTCTTGTGGTCGTTGATGATCTCAAGATCTTCCTAAATTTCCATATCTTTGACCTTCCTAGACTTTCCTTTCATCTCATCTTTATCAAAAGGCCAATCATGAGAATCTTGGAGAACACTTTAGGAAATGAGAAGCTTGGTCATAGAATAGGTGAAGATTATCTACCCATTTGGTCTTCCCGACCTCTCATCAAAGGGTTAGAATCCAAACTTGCTCTTGATCCAAGGGGTGAGTTTATGTCAACCTCGCTAACAACCATGTATGACTTGAAATGATGAGAATGCTCACCCATTCCTACAAATGAAAGATTTGACAAATGAGCATGGAAGTTATTCCCCGATCTTCCCATCAAATCCATGTTCAAGTGAGAAATCTCCCAAATCAATCCTTCCCTCTGCCATCACCACACACATGATCTACGACCCCTTCATGCTTCTTGTTTTTAAAATCTTCGCAAGGTTGGTTGTAGATGTGTTTGTCTATCATAAATTTTGCAAATCTCGTAGTGGTTTTGGTCTTGAGGATAGGTTCACAAATGTTGGAGTTGAAAGGGAAACCGCTTCACCAACATGAGATGCAACTTGAAGGTTTCCCAAAGACAAGCTTGTGTCTTAAAAATAAGCACTTTCGGGAGATAACCCGAGCCTTCTTCTTTTCTATTAAAGTTTTCTTGTTAAAAAATGTAAAACACAATAAAAATATTTTTAGATTCCCAAAATTCTGAAATAAATAAAATGACTTTGTAAAATGAGATTAAGGGGATATTTGTGAAATTGTTCCTTCGGGTTTTTTTGTCACTGACCATTTTAGGTTTGAACACAAAGAGTGATGGAGCAAAACACAAGGTATGTCCAACCAAACATCCTTCAGTAATGAAGCACATTCAAAAGAAAATTCCACATCCTAGACATGGATTTGCTCATTATCAAATGATGCAAAATCCAAGTATGGGGGGAGTGGATTTCTCTAAGAAATTCATGTCATGCTTCATTGTTTAATTTTATTTGGTTGTCTCTACCTTGCTTTCTCTCTATACCTTGCTCATCTTGCTAAGTCACATAATTAATAAAAACTAAAACAAGGCAAATGCTCATCTAGTTCACCATCCATGCTCATGCCTCCTTTTGAATCTCTTTATGCCTTCATGCTACCTTGTTCAATTATAAGTATGCTTGGGTTTGGAATATCGATCATTTCCATAGGCTTTTTAAATTAAGCATGGTGCTTAGGTTAAATAGTCTTCCTTAATCAAATAAGACATGGTGTCAAGTTTGAGTAATGAACCTAAAGTAATGAACCATGCAGGATGACTTCCAAAATTTGGTGGGTTAGTCAAGAGATCATTCATAGAGACAAATCAAGGTTTGAGGTACTATTGAAATAATCTTGCCCATCTTTGCCTTAAGCCTTGCTTAATTTTTAAAAGAATTGGTGAACAATAAGGGAACATATCTTTCTGTGCTAAAATGTTGAAGCCAACTCTTCTATAGCATAGAAGAGGTCCTCTATTTCTATGACAATAATGCCCTTGATTCAAATTATTTGTGAATTCCCTTGGGTATTTGTTGTCCACTAACCTCTTACAAGGAAAGAAGCAACGAATGGAGAGAGAAAGCAAACCACAATACCAGAATTTACAAGGAGAGAACAAAAAGATGGCATGACAAGAGAATCAAACTCAAGAAGTTCAACCCGGGAGACAAGGTCTTGTTATTCAATTCAAGAATCAAGCTCATCGGTCACGGGAAGCTAAAGAGCAAAGGGGAAGGGCCATACCTCGTCGTCAATGTCGTGACCCATGGAGCAATCACACTCCAAGACGACGACGGCAAAATCTTCAAGGTGTAAATGGCCAACGTCTTAAAATTTTAGATGATAGATTTTGTCCTTAAAATTTTAAATGGCCAACGTCTTAAAATTTTTCATGAAATTGACCATTTACCTAAGCATGAAATTGACCATGGAGCTAAGGTAATTTTTTTCATGAATCACCTGAGCATGAAATTGACATGATAGATTTTGTCCTTAATCTAACTTAGAACGAAAATCTACATGTTTTAAATTTTCTATTTATTTTTCGTGTTTGACCTTAGAATTATCTTAGACTTAGCCTTAGCTCCTCCCACGCAAAATTTGGGCCAATTTGGCCCCATAAGGGCATCGGTAGATCGGGTTAAGAGGCTTCAGGGCCCGGCGCTGCGTGGCCTAGAGAACTGTTGGTATTTCTTATGACTATTGGATAAATCCGCAAGCGCATAGATGATACCGTTGTAGCACTTCACCGGGAGTATTCTAGGTATCATATTTTCCTCAGGGGACGATAAGTGAGTTAACTAGGAATATGGTTATGTCCTATGATGGATCAAGGGAGACTATGATAACTGGGTTGAGAGGTTCGATATAGTAAAGATATCTAACAAGGTATAGTTGGTTATACTAGCTTTATCAGCCCTTCTCTTGCAGGAGGCGATGAGATAGATCAGAAAGAGGACAAAACTCTAACCGGACCGCACCATCATGTTGTATTGAGGCCCTACCATTTAAGAACTAATCTTACACACGTGATGGAATACAAAGACTAGATAGAGATGTCACCTTCTACTAGCATCCACAAACAATCCGTGCGATAAGCGGTTTACAAAGGTAAGATCTAGTCTAGACATCACGTCTACACTATTCTTACTACTTTAACCCCAGCTAAGGACTAAAGCACTCTACTTAAAGTAAAGCGATGAACAAGCGCGAAAATATGTATAACAACTGTGCTAGAAGTAGAATATCAAATACTATAAAGAACTCAGATGTATCACTTACAAGTGCTGAACTTACAAGAGAATCGCATCCGCTGAGGTACAACTTAGAGAAGACGCCAGATAGGCCCGACTCTCCTCCAGGTGCTCCTCACTCTCCTCCAACTAGCATATCACTACTACAGAGCTCCGCTAAGATACTAAGGAGTAGTTTCTCCAATAAGGCATGAGTCAGAGTGAGGGCCTAGGGGGTCTATTTATAGCTAGAGGGAGAGCCTAGTGCCACGTCAGCGATCCGCGTCACTTCCATCATCCACCGTAGGATCAAACCGTCATTAGAACCGACTTAGATCAACGGGGGAGATCAAGTGGGTGCATGGAGGCATGCAGGGAGTCGGTGGGGAGGTCGGTGCACCTTTTGGGCACCTGACCATGGTCGGCCGACCCCTCCTGACAGGTGGGCCCTGCCCATTTCTTTGAGAAGTTGACCCCACTGGTCAGGAGGCCTGTGGGTGGTCTCTGGCCCCACCTAGGCGGTCAGCCGACCGTGAGTTGGGGTCGTTGGCCTACATCTTTCGTGTGGAGCATGGCCCACATGTTATAGACACCTTGGCAATAGTTTTGTATTTTTCCGAGATAGTTTGTGGGCTCATGTATCCTCGTGCTTTGATCTAGAGCCGTTGAGAAGCACAGAGGAGATCCAAGGGTGAATCTTCACTGTAGGAGGTCTCTTATGGATCATGGGGGCTTGGGAGGCCTAGTGGCCCCACAGGGAGGTCGGCCGACCCCCTAAGTGGGCCCACTAGCTCCCAAAAGTCCTCATTTGTCATTACCTGCACTCAAATAGTCATGGGACATGTGGAACTAGTTATTAGGTAAAATAAGTTCAGGTTATGCTTGTTTTCCTTCGAAAATGAAGATGTTGACGGTATTTTGATGGTGATAAAATAACTCATAATTACCGTCAACAAGATCCCACATACTTACCTATTTGCTCGTCCTCGAGTAAAGGTTAAAAGCTAACAAGTCTAGGTTGTTCAAAGTATAAAGCAAGCATAAAGATTCACTCAAGACATTTTGTCATACAAGTGGGATATGTGGTATTGTCTAGCATATATCCTTGAGAAGTTGAGGAATGGAACACTTCTCAAGGCAAAGTCATCTTCCCAAATCAATATTTTAGTACTTGGAGTTTTTGATAAGTTTTCAAAAGAAAGCACATAAGTCAACTTACTCCTCATATAGCACTCTAGATCACTCAAGGTGTATGGTTCCTCACCAAGGCATATGTTTGAAATTTGCCTTCTTTTACTACAAGAAATCTGGGCTTCTGTGACAACCAGAACATGACGATTAGAGTTTGTTTCCTGTCACTGTCTACCTGTAGTGATGAACTAGTCTACCTGTAGTGATGAACTAGCAGTCGTCACAGAAGATGGGTCACCAAACATCTTCTGTGACAACTAGATGACATTGTCATTGATATAGTGACTAATTCTCCTGTCATTAATGTAGTGCCAGGAATAAACTCGTCATAACACATTGAATATAATACCGCCACGTGTGTTACATATGATGTGATAAATGACGTGGAAACCATATAACGTGACAGTTTTTTTCATTATTTAGTGACATAGAGCCCAATTGTTCACATGTGGTCAGCCATTTTGGCCCAATTTCTCATCACTTTTTTAGCCCATTACCCTTTTCTTGAGAACCAAAAATATGGGCCAAGCTCGTTGAAAGAATCATAAAAAATACACATGACCAGTTATATAATAACAGTAATAATAATATTAATAATAAATATAATGCTTCGTACAACATATAGCATACTAACCATACATCTATAAACAACCATATACAATGTAAACATCTATACACCAAATTATAGATATCAGCCACCTATGTAGACGCTAGCTATTGAACAATGGTAGCTTAAAGACCTTTTGCATGCTGCAAAGCCCTTCTCCTTGTTTCCCTTTTCTGCAGCTAGCATGTAGAAAAATATAAGTGACATTAGCCCATATAACACTGAAGGAGATTCTTGAATAAAATAAACACTACTGATCCAAGAAAATCAAAGTACTAGCAAATATAAAAGCATTAAAAATGCAGAAACTATGATACAGATTCTAGGAGCTTTCATGCATGAAGTAACAAGTGAACTAGAAGTACTACTGGATTTCACTTAAGCACTTGTAGTTCCCCGCATTATGAACGAAGACACCATTAAATTCCTTTTTTTTGGGAGACACCATTAAATTTCTAAAGAAGGTAAGCCCATATACAAAATCAGACACGAATGTTTACTGTAGCATGGCAAGACTTAGCACAAAGTTGCAAGATGACTATTATAGAGGCGCTTAATCACTAGACGCCACACTTACCTATTTCAATAATGAAAAAAATACAACATGGTAGCAAACTTAATGTTGCTCAAGAACTAAATTCCTTTAGTGATAAGTTGTTGCACAAGAAGTTATACAGACATGTGCAGCTACTCTGCTACTGCAGATTCAGATATGGACAGAGAGAAAGCAATCAGCTGGGAACAATCAACAGAGAAAAGAAAACGAAGCCACATTCCAATATAAGGCACTACTATCAGCTTAGGTTACAGAGACCAAATAAACTAAACAATCTGCTAAGAACATACTGTGCAACTATGGTAATGCATATGTAGGTGAACCAATCAAAGAAACAAACTAGTAGCCTGACAATTACATGCAAGTAGTCATTACTCATCACAAAGCTAAAAGAATAAACATAGGACTGTTGCCATTACTCTAAGTATCCATGGTGTCCTTACTTGCTGTTAGTGAATGTTTCTGCTTCTAGCTAGATTCATCATGTCAAATTTGAATTATTGGTTTCTAAAACTCATGGATTTATGATAGCATGGAATGATTCACAAGTCCACAACCCATGTTGGATTCACAAGCTGCAACACACTTGCCTTTCTTCCTTTGGAGATTCTTTATGTAGAACTTGAGCTCCTTACCCGCAAGGATGTAACTGTCATACAAGGAAAATGTCAATGCAAGTATGTCAACTAGAAGCTATTTAAGCAAGGAGAATATTAAGTTCTTATTTAAAAAATATTCTACATATTTTTACTGAATCAAGTTTGCCATAGCAGATCTGTATTTTCAATCTATAAACCACACCAGATGTAAATACATAAGTGTTTTATCTGTATTTTCAGCAAGGGCCAACGGTCTGTATTTCCAGTGACCTTGCAAGAGCAACTACAGCACTGATAAGCATAAGGTGCACAAAACAAACACTTACTAGCAGCAGCTGGCAAATTAGTAATTAAAAATACACTAAAAGAAATTGTTCAGCCTTGAAATAATATGAGTAGGGACACGAATGCATCAGATTGAAAATTAGTACATTAACCATTCAAGGTGCATACACAAACAGAAACCATGCTTGCAAAGAGTTGTTTGCTTCCTTACCCAAGGAGATGCACAAGCATCAGCAGCCAGCGCCCACCAAAAAATCATGCTGCAGTGACTGTAAACGGGATGCCAACAACTAAAGTCCGATGCAACTAGAACTACAGCAAGGGCTAAAGATTTTTCCCCATCAGATTTGGCATTGCAAGCTTGCAACTCTACATGGTACACCAGCACTACTTTGTGTACCGGAGCAAGAGTTTCATTCAAGGTGTCGATGAATTAAACTACTTTCATCAATGTGACTGCACGGCCTAACATTCCCCAAGTACATATCTAACATTGAAGATCCCTAATACGATTTAAGTATGACATATGACTTGACAGTCGTTGAGGACACTAAGTACTGAAATATATTGCATCGTGCTTAAGAAAGATACTCTCCTTCCAAGATTAAATAATACTGACGTCCCAAATTTGAGGAAGGAAATACACTAGCGACGCAGCAGTAAAAGACAGATGCCAAGTTGTATTGCCTGGGGCCGGAGGCAAACTCATCAGGGAAGAAGACTCACGAATTAAGATAGCTGCAGTGCGAACTTCGTCAAGCAGAGGCTATGCTACCCGGATCAACGTGACTGTCATCGTGGCCTGAGCTAACACGCCCGCATCCGCGACGCCTAGACACGAGCCAACGTCGCCTCCTCCGCCGGCCGGCCATTGCATCTGCGCCGTGGACGACTAAGCCACCCCACCCGTGCCTCCACGCCTCCCATCGATGGCCCTTCCGGATCTGCTAGCCGCCATGTCTTCCGTAAGGGCTCTCCACACAGGGGGGTGGAGGCACCGCAGGGAGATCTGAGTGTAGGCGTAGAGGAGAGGAGAGATCTGGGGTGCGAGAGAGAGGGAGCGTGGTGGAGCTGCTGGGTGGCGGCTGGGACGGGGAGTGGGTCTGCTCACTAGGTTTCCTATTTCCTACGCAACCACATTGCAATTCAGAGTTTGGAATGGACCGGCGGGAGACAGATGCTGAACTTTGGAGTTTCGGCGGGCCAAAAGACGATGGGCGCGGGAGTCAAGATGTCAACAGGACCCGATCTCCGATTTCCGTGAGGAATTCCCCTAATAACGGGGATGAGACAATATTTATCCCCACGGGGGTTTAGGGTTTAGGGACAATCGATCCCCGTCGGAGCTGGCGGGGACGGAGCTGGTAATGCGTCCCCCGTATCCCCCGCGAAACTACACAGGCACGACCCATCTAGAGGCCCAGCTAGACAACTTGATATATATACCGCAAATAACCCTAATCCCCTACGTTCTTCTCGGTACCAGCCGCCACCAATCCCTCGATACTGACTGCCAAGCCAACACAGCCCCGCCAGCCGCCGCAGCTCTGCCCCTTGCCCTCTCTTCTCCCCTCCATGCGGGCATGCCACCGAGCCCAGCCTGCTCTTTTCTTCCCTGTTGCTGTGCTGCGCGTACAAGGGCAGGATTATGGTGGCTCAAATCGGGTCAAAAATCAGGAAGCAATAGGGACGGGTCTCTACTCTGTTCTTCTCATTCCTTGTCTTCCGATTCCTTGTCCATTTCTTTAATCTCTTGTACCTGCTGCCAGCACGTGGTCTGTGAAGTGTCCAAGTGTTCAACTAGATTCATATGTAATTGCAATGACTTTTTACAACTTTGCTTCTGCCGTCTAGATCTGTGTGCTCCTAGATCCATTGTCAGTGCAATGATGTACTGTATGTACTACATGTTGAACTCCTGATGTATGTACAACGTGTTTGTGCAATGATTTCACTTTTGTGTTGGATGGTATTGGAATTTCATGGTGTTTAATATGTACTCTTCTTCTATGTCCACTGCGTTGAAACGGGGATGGGATCCCCACGGGGATTAAATCCCCGCTCGGGGACGGGGATGGGGCGAGCTCAGGACCCGACGGTGTTTACAGGGACGGGGATGGCGAAAATTTATCGCCACGGGGACGGGGATGAGGAGCCATCCCCCGACGGGGAATTCCCCGTTGTCTCTTGACGCGGGAGTTTGACATTTTGCCAAAAAGACAAATAGGGATACAAAGCTAATTCGATTTTGAGGTATGAGAACTTCAAATAAAATTTTAGATTTGAAATGAAATTTCAACAAAATCAAAAATCAGAGTTGTAGATTTTAGCGTTAACTACATGTTAAGTTTGGTTCATTTCTTTATCCAAGTTGTTTTTAGTAAAATATTTAATACTCCTATTCGAAGTTGTAAGTTATCTAAAAATCTTGGAAAGTCAAAACATTTTAAGTTTGACTAAAGATTATAGAGAGAAACATAAATATTTATGACATTAAATAGGTATAGTATGAAAATATAACTAATAAATAATATAATGATATTTAGTTGGTATCAAATATGTTATTATCATATTATATAAATTTGGTCAAACTTTATATACTTTGACTCTCCAAGATTCTTGGAATGACTTACAATTTGGGATGGATGTAGTAGTTCTATATTTTATGACGATCAACTATTGTCATCAATCTGTCATCACAAAGCTCATGTAGAGTATACTGTATCGAAGTTTATGACAGAGACGCAAATTAGTCATAAATAGTTGTCATTTTGTGAACAGTCGACATAAAAGACCTCTACTTATGACATATAGGTGCTTTGTCATCTGATAGTCGTCACAGAAGCCCAAATTTCTTGTAGTGTTTTTCCTCCTACTGTAAAGGTTTATGTGGAGCTATAGGTAGGGATAAAACATGTAGCAAACTTACCTTGCATATACTGTAAAGTCAAATTCCAGATCTAAGGAGAGAAATGCCATACTCTTAGATCAAGATCTGCAAGTGTGTGGAAACATGGCGAATCATCAAAACTCCTTTATAAGATCTCTCTTTCCTAACTTATTATTTTGAGACATAACTATCTTTATTTTTCTATGAGCTTTGATATGCTCATCATCATTTTTTTCTATGAGCTTTGATGTGCTCATCAATTTTTCTTTTATATATATATATTTTTCATAATTTTGAATAGTCTATGTCTCATTTACTAGCACATACTAGAGAGAGGATTTTCTATTAGAACATGGAGCATGAACTATATGGAAAATGTAAGGCATGTTTCTGCATATTTCCAGTGTAGAAGCAACATGTATATGTGGCGTGTACGTGATCTTGATCTTGGGAGCATGATAAATCTCTCAACAAGGGTCACAAAACTTGACCAAACTCAACACAAAGTCAGCAGCTTATGTAGAAAGCTTATATCATGAAAGAGCATATACGGTTGTGGTAGGAATTTTCTCACTACATTATGATTTTATGACGTTTTCAAAAATTAATCTCCAAGAACCTTAAATAGACAGGGTATGAATCATGAGCCGAGAACTATATCACATTAATCAACAACTTAGTCAATATGGTTCCCTATCAAGATATTTTTCCACTAGCATAAGCAAAAGTAAGAATTCATCTTTATGACGCTTTTACCATCACAACGTCATAGATCATGTCACTTTTCAAATTTTAGTTTCAAATGTGATCTTCTTGTTTTTATTTAATATTAAAAAGGAAATAAACTAAGTAATTCATTTTATGAAGAAATAAAATTTTATTTTATTTTATGATTATTTATTTATTTATTATATATATATATATAATTTTTTTATTTTTTTTATTTTATAATTAGAAGAGAAATTAACTAAGTGATTACTTTCATGAAGAAATTATTTTTTTTATTTCATTTTTTATTTTTGAAAGAGAAAAATGAGTAAACAAATGAAAAGCATATAGGAAAAGGGGAGAAATATGGCAAACAAGTCAGAGTAGATGTTTGAAGTTGAGTGGATGCTGGCTGGTGGGCCCGGGGCCTATAGGCACGGTCGGACGACCGCCCCTTGGGGCCGTTTGGCCACTTCGAACTCTATATTCAGATCCCTTACCTCTGAATATTGCTTTGCTCTGTCTTTTCTGAATTTTGGCCTCCAAAGTGCATCGACCGATGCACAAAAGTGGTCATTTTGGTCCAACTTTTTTGTGGAACGTGTTATGGATGTGTACAACATGATTCAGTGATCGTTCTGGTGTTTTGACATGTTGGAGTGTCGACCGACCTCCCCCATACTTGTTTCACTGCATACTGGAGCATAGAACAAAAAGAGATCAAATGCAGAGGTTATGTTGGGGTAAGATACTAGCAGAACCAAATCTTCTTTTAGCATTGATAGCTTAGGCATATGTTCTTTGATTCATGAGTGATTGACTATCAGGCCTAAGTACCTTGTTGCTATAAAGGGCTAAGGTGATCCAAGGGAGAAGGTGGAGAGAGAAGGTCATATGACCTTAGCATAAGGGATGACAAGGATCTTGTCATGCTCTCTTCTATTAGGGCCATGAGGCAGGTTGTGCCAATGGCTCTAGAGGATGACTAAGGAGAAGGAGGGGCAAGGTGATCCTTTATCTCAATGGTTGTGGATAAGCGCTTGAACTTTGCATTAGTAATAATGCGAAGATCATTAAAGCTATCTTCAAGACCTGGATGCATCATTCTCTCCTCAGAAACCCTTTCTTATAAGTTGGTAATGCTTTCTTAGGCAGCAACACATAGAAACCTTTCCATATCGCTCTTCTTCTTGGTGGAACCATCAAGGAAGGTGAGAAGGGAAGCAAGAGGAGATGGGATTTCTACTGGTGGTGAAGAAGAACAAGGGAAGAAGAGGAAGAAGGAGAGAGAGAGATTAAAAAGAGAGAAACCAATGTCCTTCGCCTCTATTTTCACTTGGATCGTGCCGGAAATAGGATAGGAGTGTTGGTCCAACGCTTAGGAGCAACGCACAAGGCTGAGGGGGCAAAAACCCCGATCGGTCGACCGCTTTTTGGAAGGTTTGGCTCGACCGCACCTGGATTGGAGGTCCCACAGGTCAGGTTAGGCAGGGTGTGAAGTTTTGGGCCGATTGGCTCAAAAGTGCGGTCGGCCGACCGCCTTTAGAGGCCAAATGGGCCGAACTTTTTTGTGTGGGTACTCAAAGTTGTGTCTAGGCTAATTCCAAGGTCATTCTTGAAATTTGAAAAAAAAACTAAAACATGTAGATTTTAGTTCTAATTTGGATTAAGGACAAAATCTACCATGTCAATTTCATGCTCGGGTGATTCATGTTCATGAAAAATTTTTAAGACACTGACCATTTACCTTTAAAGGTGTTGCAGCCATAATCTTGAGGCATGACGATTCCATGTGTCATGAAATTAATGATGACGAATGGTATTTCTTCTGTGAATCGTCACGTTGTACTTAGATCATTTTCTCCATTCATTGCTTCTCTCCTGCGAAGGATTAGTGGATAACACATACCCGAAGGAATTCACATATGATTTGAAGCAGGGGCATTATTGTCATAGAAACAGAGGACATCTTCTATGCTATAGAAAAGTTGTTTTTAACATTTTAGAATAGAAAGAGATGTTCCATCATTGCTCACCAATTCAAAATCAAGCAAGGTTGAGGCAAAGATGCACAAGGTTATTTCAAAACTACCTCAAACCTTGATTTGTCTCTTATGATCTCATGACTTAACCACCAAAATTTTGAAGTTATCAAGCATGGGTTAGTCAAAAGAGCACAACCAAATTCCATACAAGCATATTTTGATTCGATTATCAAACTTGACACCATGTCTAATTTGATTAAGGTAGGCTATTTAACCTAAGCACCATGCTCAATCTAAAGAGCCTATGCAAGCACAATTTCTACTCCCAAACCAAATCATACTCAAAATAGAACTATGAAGCATGACGGCATAAAGAGATTCAAAAAGGAGACATGATCATGGATGGTGAACCAGATGAGCATTTGCAGATTTATTATTATTGTTATTATTATTATTTTTATTTTTTTATAACTTAGCAAGATGAGCAAGGTAAAAAGAGAAAGCAAGATAGAGACAACCAAACGAAATTAAGAATGAAGCATGATATAAATTTCTTAGAGAAATCTACTCCCCCATACTTGGATTTTGCAACATTTTACAATGTGAAAATCCAAGTCTAGGATGTGAAATTTTCTTTTAAATGTGCTTCATTATTGAAGGATGTTTGGTTGGACATACCTTGTGTTTTGCTCCATTGTTCTTTTTGTTCAAACCTGAAATGGTTAGTGACAAATATACCCAAAGGAACACTTTCACAAATATTCCCTTAATCTCTTTTTACAAAGTCATTTTATTCATTTTAGAATTTGAGGAAAATAAAAATATTTATTTTGTTTCATATTTTTTAAGCAAACTTTAATAGAAAAGAAGAAGTCTTGGGTTAGATCCCAAAAGTGCTTAATTTTTAAGACACATGCTTGTCTTTAGGAAACCTTCAAGTTGCAACTTATGTTGGTGAAGCGGTTTCCCCTTCAACTCCAACATTTTCAAATCTATCCTCAAGACCAAAACCACTACAAGATTTGCAAAACTTGTGGTAGACAAACACATCTACAACCAACCTTGCAAAGATCTTAGAAACAAGAGGTATGAAAGGATTGTAGATCATGTGTGCAATCATGGTAGAGGGAAGGATTGATTTGGGAGATTTCTTATTTGAGCATGGATTTGATTGGAAGGTCAGGGAATAACTTCCATGCTCATTGACATCATTCTCCCTTTCAAGGAGTGGGTGAGAACTTTCTTTCTCATGATATTTCAAGTCATCCTCAAGGCTTGAATGTGTCATAGTTGTTGGCGATATTGACATTAGCTCACCCCTTGGATCAAGAACTGGTTTGGATTCTAACCCCTTGATGAGAGATCGGGAAGACAAAACGGGTAGATAATCTTCACCTATTCTATGATCAAGCTTCTCATTTCCTATTGTGTTCTCCAAGATTCTCATGATTGGCCTTCCGATAAAGGTGAGATGAAAGGAAAGTCTAGGAAGGTCAAAGATATGGAAATCTAGGAAGATCTTTAGATCATCAACCACCACAAGAACATCATGGAGGACTCCTAAGCAATCAAGGATTTGACCATTGGGGAGTCTAAGGTGTTTTTGTGATTGGGATAGATGACCTTTGATGGTGTTGGAACATGGAAATGAGGAAGGATGTTGATCCCGAGGCTGGGATCATAACAAATTTCACCATTAATGCCCAACACTTGATAGGATATTTTCCTCACATGTGTGGGCATTTTAGTGACTTCTTTTTAAGATTCGACCTCATCCAACCATTCTTGAGCTACAACGGTAGGCAAAGTCTCTAACCGTTGATTATGCTCCTCTTGGTCAGATTTATGGCTCTCATGGATTCCATGCCTCGGGTGTCTTAATGAATTCCCAAAGTCATTAAGTGGGTCATCATAAGACTTGAATGAAGGAACACATGGGGGGTCATCAGGATCAAGGATGGGTTCGTAAGATAAGTCAAATGTGGGCATAGAGAAGGAGAGGATAGATTTGGCTTCTAAACACTTTAGTTCTCCTTCTATAAGCTCACTCGTGATTCCTTTATGAGGGATCCTAGACTTTTCCTTATGTGCCATGTGTGAAGTCGAGGCACAGGATGATGTTGATTTGGGAGGTTTTTGAAGAGATCCCTTCATGAGATGGCTAGAAAGATGTTTCTTAGAAGGTCTCTTTAGGAAAGGATCATTTTGGGCATTCCCAAAACCAGCAAGATCATATGAAAGGTTAGCCTCGAACTCGAAGGAATGGTTTAGATGTTGAATTTCTTCTTCCTTCGAGATTTGTGGTATTTGTGGTTTAGGATCGATGGCAGAATCTTTGGATAGAAATGGTGGTGATTCATCTATCGAGGATTCTTTTTTAGGGGCTGGTTTTTGTTCTTCCTTGGGTCCTTCATTATAATCGTTAGTAGAGGGGGTGTTTTCAGAAATCTTCGTGAGAATATTCTTTCTGCACTAACGGATAAACACAGGAAGACTCCTCCGGAAGTTATATCAAGAAGTTGTGCGGAATCTTTGCTAAGACCACCATAAAAGTGTTGTAACAAGATTGGCTCGGTTATAGCAAGATCAGGGCCAGATGATGATAACTCTAAAACACGGTCCCATAACGCACCTAGAGGTTCTTTCTCCTTTTGTTTAAAGGTTAGGACCTCTATTCGAAGACGAATAACGCGAGAAATAGGGAAGAAACTTAGGTAGAATTTGGATTGTAACTTTTCCCATTCTCTGTTTACATTATCTACGTTACGAAAGTACCATCGTTTGGCTATTCCCGTAAAAAAGAATGGAAATAGCTTCCTCTTAAGGGTACCTCGCATCATCCCTTGGATGTGGATACATGAACACAATTGTTTAAAGTCATGTAGGTGAGTGTAAGGATTTTCATCTTCATCCCCAGAAAAAGTTTGTTCCTGAACTTTGGCTATGAAGCTAGGGCGAAGCTTATAGCTAGGTGAAAGGAAGGATTGTGATGATGGTGGTGGTTCCAAACTACGGCCCTTTGGAAAAGCAAGATGAGAGATGGATGATTCGTTCATGGTGTGAAAAGGACAAAATGAAAAGAAAGATAAAACAAGGATAATAGGACCAAAGGGTTCTAGTTAAAACAGCTACCGTTCCCCGACAATGGCGCCAGAAATGCTTGTTGGTATTTCTTATGACTATTGGATAAATCCTCAAGCGCACAGATGATACCGTTCTAGCACTTCACCGGGAGTATTCCAGGTATCGTATTTTCCTCAGGGAACGATAAGTGAGTTAACTAGGAATATGGTTATGTCCTATGATGGATCAAGGGAGACTATGATAGCTGGGTTGAAAGGTTCGATATAGTAAAGATATCTAACAAGGTATAGCTGGTTATACTGGCTTTATCAGCCCTTCTCTTGCAGGAGGCGATGAGATAGATCAGAAAGAGGACAAAACTCTAACCGGACCGCGCCATCATGTTGTATTGAGTCCCTACCATTTAAGAACTAATCTTACACACGTGGTGGAATACAAAGACTAGATAGAGTTGTCACCTTCTACTAGCATCCACAAACAATCCGTGCGATAAGCGGTTTACAAAGGTAAGATCTAGTCTAGACACCACGTCTACACTATTCTTACTACTTTAACCCTAGCTAAGGACTAAAGCACTCTACTTAAAGTAAAGCGATGAACAAGCGCGAAAAGATGTATAACAGCTATGCCTGAAGTAGAATATCAAATACTATAAAGAACTCAGATGTATCACTTACAAGTGTTGAACTTACAAGAGAATCGCATCCGCTGAGGTACAACTTGGAAAAGACGCCGGAAAGGCCCGGCTCTCCTCCAGGTGCTCCTCACTCTCCTCCAACTAGCATATCACTACTACAGAGCTCCACTAAGATACTAAGGAGTAGTTTCTCTAATGAGTCATGAGTGAGAGTGAGGGCCTAGGGGTCTATTTATAGCTAGAGGGAGAGCCTAGTGCCACGTCAGCGATCCGCGTCACTTCCATCATCCACCGTAGGATCAAACCGTCATTAGAACCGACTTAGATCAACGGGGGAGATCAAGTGTGTAACATCCCAAAAATTTGACACGTTTGAAAAATCACAACTACAAATTTTTTCCTTTAAACTATACAAGTGTTTGATGATTGTCTTACTTGATTAGCACCTAACCCTACACTTCTTAATTAACTTGCACTAATGTAATTGCCTTGTCTTTATATCTTTTAACCATGCTTGATTTGGTTCTTAGTGCTTTTGCAATGTTATGCTAACACAAGTAAAGTGAAATAAATAAAAACACACTTTCTCATATATGTATATATGGGCATATATGAATATATATATATACATACATACATGAGCACCTATATATATGTGTGTATGTGTGTGTGTATACCATCACCTAAACAAACATATATATGGACACATATACAATATATACACGCATATATACATGTGTGCACCTAAACAAATACAACATTTACAAGTAAATATAAATACTAACTAAAATACAAAACAGAAAAGAATAAATAAAAAGGGAAAGGAAGCCAGCCGACCTTGAAAGCGAGCCCAGCTCGGCCTGCCCGTCACCCCACCTGGGCCAACCCCTCGCGCCAGTCCAGCCTGCGTTGTGGCCCAAACGCACACGCGCGCAACGGCCTGCGCCATCCCGCCCCTCACACCGGCTGACGAGTGGGGCCGCCCTGTCATCCCCCTCCTCCCCTCGGGACGCACTCACACGCGCACCGCGACATAGGTAGATGCCAGCGCAGCGCAACGGTCGCTGACACGCTCTAACACCCACGCAAACGGCGTGACCTCTGTCCCCGCTCTGTCCCCCGCATGCTCCCCCTCGGCTTGGAGAGCCAGAAGCTCTGTAGAGCCCTTGGATCACGCGCCGAGCCACTGCCACCCTCGGATCGCGCTCGCGAGCTCTACCAACCCTCCCATGGCGTCGTCCTCTATAATACCCCCCCGTACCGAGCTCTAGGGTTTCCCAGCCCCAGCCGCTACTTGCGGCAACGACTACGCACACACGAGTGACACCAGAGAGAGAGAGGTGGAGAAGCGGAGGCAGAGAAGAAGGAAGGCGTCGTTCGTGGCGGAAGGAGGAAGACGCCGCCGAAGCTTGCCGGGGCGATTCAGAGCAGCTGCGGCGGAGGTGCGGCACGACACTGCTACCGGCGCAACACGGCAGCCACTCGGCACTGCACTGCCACCCTTTCTTCGCCGATCGCATGGTACACCGCGCGTAACTCTGATGTGCACTAAAGCTCTGACCTCGCCGAAGAGGACGCCATCGTTCCCAACCTGGGTGGACGAGCGAGTCTCTCTGGCTAAGCCATATGGACACACACACCTACACCTACACGGAACGTACCCGACCGCCTCCTAGCATGGCTCTTGGACCCCGAAACGCTCATACCAGAGCACCGCCCGCCATGGTCGTGCACGCCGTTGCGCTCCGCGGCAAAGCGTGTCCTTGGCACTGGCGACCACCCCGAGCCAAATTGACTGGCCTAGCAGCATCGCCATGACCACCCCGAACCATTGGCCTTACTGGTTGTGACCTAGACGCCTCATGCCACCCTGACCACGTGAACTGCGACCGTGTTTGTGCTCGGTGATCTCACGGTCGCCATGGCCGTGCGCGCCGCCACGTCATCATGACAAGCTTCGTTCCCGACGATCAGAGACCACACAAGCCAAATCGAGGGACCATAGAGCAACTCTGTGACCCCCTAGAGACCTCTGTCCTATTGATAGAGACTTAGGTGTCCGGTAACTTACTGGCCACGTAGATCGGCGGCGCGTCCATGGCCGTCGAGCCCGTTGCCGTGGCCAGAACGCTCGCGAGGCCCTCTGGCTTACCTGGGTGGCACGTTGTGCCCGAACGAACGCTCTGATGCCCGAGCGCAGACTTGATCGCATGCCAAAGCACCCCAACGCGCGAAACAGCGGCGCCAGTGAGCCACCGAGCCTGCTCCCCATCGCCAGAGACCTAGAGACCCCCTGGGAGCTTTACGAACAGCTGCATCTTGTCCAGAGATCACATCGACCGGATCCACGACACCAATTCACAACTAGGATCACCCTATGTAGGGATTGCCGAACTCCGACGAGCTCTATCCGCTGCGTGCCTTGCTGGAGACCATCGGGACCATGCCATGCCAAACCGAAGCCACCCCTGAGTCCTCCACATGTGCGCGAGCAACACCCGTGCCTCGATTTGACCCTCGGGACGTTGGACCAGAGCCTGATCGCTCGTCAGCCGCGAGCAGAGGAGAAAGGGAGGGAAAGACGAGAGGGACATGGCCTGTGGACCTGGCCCTTGTGAACCGAGAGACTGCACGGTGGACCTTGCTGCTGGCGTCAACAGTGCACCGTGTGTGGACCTCCTGATGGACCCCCCGCCTCCGTGAACCTGGCTCATGTGAGCCTGTGAGCAGCAGAGAGTCGATGCACTCGGTGCACCGTGCACCGTGAGAGGGTCCAGAGGACCGATGTCGTTTGATCCACCGTGGACCCGCCCGATGGACTGAGCCTGATAAGAATCTAGACTGCTCGCATGGCTCAACCTCAGCGCGACGCGTGGCAGGCCAAGCCTGGCCCTGACCCGACCCAGATCCGGCCCTGCTTGGCCCATAAAGCCCACATGGGTTGACCAAGTCGTCGTTGACGTCATGCTGACGTCAGCCAACCAACCACACACTGACACGTGTCACTGGATGTTTTAAATCCATTTTTCCAATTTTAGAAATTGGTTTAATCTTCGGAAATTCATAGTAAATACATACGAAGTCCAAAAATTGCAAACGACCTATCAAAATTCTCAGAAAAATGAGCTCTACATGATGGAGCTATGTTTGTGTGCATTTGGATCTTCTCATTTTTCTGATAATTCTTTGTATGATTCTCTATGTGTCGCTAACGCGACTATTTCGCGTATTGTTTCAGAGAACAACGTGGGACTGACCGAGGAGGGAGATTGCGAGTACGACGAGGAACTCGTTGACGACAACGGAGGTGTCACACCCCACCCCCCCCCACCCCCCGTAGAACCTATTACGCATGCTCACATGTTACATTTCTAATAATGAATGATTAAGCAATGCATAGGTTGCATGGTAGTTTATTTGCTCAAGCCTTTACCTTGACGAAACCTTTACCCTGCTACCCCGCAATAAGATAGACGCACACTTGCTTGCTCTATATATAAGATTATTACTACTACTACTAGTCTCACATATTGATGAGATGATGATGATGATGATGATGATGAGGCACGTGGTGCCGGAAAGAGGGGAGAGTGTTGTGTGTGTCTTGGGTGCGTGTGGTGAGGGCTTTGTCGGCCAAGTGAGAATGACGACGAGCCTTGGGCGAGTCTTGCCGGGAGAGCTACCTGAGCAATCCTAGTTGTGTACCTGTGGCTGGTATTGGACCGGAAAAGAGGTTTCGAGGGTGACCTTGGAACAGTGATATGTTGTGACGGCATGGGGATTGATGAAGATGTCTTGCTTGGCCAATTAGGGACCTTCTGGTACTCAGAATCATAGAGACATTACTTACCACTTGCTTCGAAATGGGTAGAAGACGGCTGGACTACTTGGTAGGGCGGTGCCACTACTACTTGGAAGTAAGTGCATTAGTGTAGAGAGGTACGAGAGTGCGTCCCACACCCTCTCGAGACAGCTGGTAACCCCTGGGGCCCGGTTACCAGGCCTCACAGTCTCAGCGCCCTCGTGCGGTACGTGGAGTTGGCTCAGGGCTGTGTGGTAGGGTGGCATCGACCTAGGCTAGCAACCAGCCGGCGTCTGGCCTAGATGACCCCGGATGTCGATGATGGCAGAACCCATGGTATGTAAAACATGCTGCAGAGTGTTATGGTTTGATCGATCGATACATAGCCGATTCGTCGGCTATGGACCAGTTTCTGTGACCTGCTTCACCCACTAGAGAGTGGTGTATTCTCTTCTCCCCGTGGATGATATATGATTCCGGCAGTGTGCTCTGATGGAGCAGTGTGCCGTTGAGATGGGCTCGAGAGGGAGTTGGGCCCGTCGAATGAGTTTGAGGCGTGGTGAGATGTGTGTGACGGAATGGGATGGATGGATGGAATATGAATTTGGACAACTAAACTATGTCTTGTACTATTGAAGTAATTAATGAATCTTGCAAAGGAAGCCAACAGCCAAAGATAGGTCTTTTGATATACCCTGTTGCATCCAATTTCACAAATATGTCATTGGTGGGAATATAGCACCAGTACAATCTGTACTGATAGACATTAAACAGGTGTTGAACAGGACCTTGACTACGATGAGGAGGAGGATTAGGAGTCTCGTCGCTAGCCTCAGGCTTGGAGAGGATCCCGGCGCTTCGCCCGCGTTGCTACTTTGATTGATTCCAGTGTGATTTCCGCCAGTGTGGCGATGTAATAATTAATGTAAACTCTTCTATTGCCCTCTTGTACTCAAAGTTTGGTAATGATATTCGACTAAAATCTAGGTAATATTGTGGATTGTTTACGCAATCTATTTTATTATACTGTGAATCTGCGGATTTTTCTTCGTGGAAATCGGGGTTGTTTAAAAGTGGGTGCATGGAGGCATGCAGGGAGTCGGTGCACCTTTTGGGCACCTGACCATGGTCAGCCGACCCCCCCCTGACAGGTGGGCCCTACCCATTTCTTCTAGAAGTTGACCCCACTGGTCAGGAGGCCTGTGAGTGGTCTTTGGCCCCACCTTGGCAATAGTTTTGTATTTTTCCGAGATAGTTTGTGGGCCCATGTATCCTCGTGCTTTGATCTAGAGCCGTCGAGAAGAAGCACATAGGAGATCCAAGGGTGAATCTTCACTCTAGGAGGTCTCTTATGGATCATGGGGCTTGGGAGGCCTAGTGGCCCCACAGGGAGGTCGGCCGACCCCCTAAGTGGGCCCACTAGCTTCCAAAAGTCCCCATTTGTCATTACCTGCACTCAAATAGTCATGGGACATGTGGAACTAGTTATTGGGTAAAATAAGTTCAGGCTATGCTTGTTTTCCTTCGAAAATGAGGATGTTGACGGTATTTTGATGGTGATAAAATAGCTCATAATTACCGTCAACAAGAACCTAATCCGTGGGATCTTAAATCCTGACTCGGTCGAACCAAACCATCCGAAACCATATCGACCGATCGGGTTTGAACCCATCCAACTTGCTTGTTGCTCCTGAATGTTGGACCCACGTTCCTCTCTTGTTTCCATCATGATCCAAGTGAAAACAGAGGCGAAGGACGTTGAACTCTCTCTTCTTTAACTCTCCCTCTCCTTCTTCCTCCTCTCAACTTGTTCTTATTCACCACCAGCAGTATTGCCATCCCCTCTTGCTTCCCTTCTCACATTCCTTGACCTCACCATGGCTCCACCAAGAAGAAGATCAAAAGAGCGATATGGAAAAGCTCTTTTTCGTTGTTGCTTAACTTAGAGAGAGCAATACCAAATTTGCAGAAAAGGCAGCTGAGGAGAGATTAGCGCGTTTAGATTTAGAAGATAGCTTTAATGATCTTCACATTAGCACTAATGCGAAGCTCAAGCGCTTAGCCAAAGCCATTGAGAGAGAGGATCTCTTTGCCCCTCCTTCTCCTTAGATCTCTAGATCCTCCAATAAATAGGCACTTATGTTGGTTTGATTTATTTCCCTTCATCAATTATAACATGTACCTTGATCAAAGTTGAAATTAAATAAAAATGATTTTGGTTCTGTTGGTATGTTACCCCAGTAGAACCCCTGCATTTGATCTTTCTATTCTATGCTTTGGTATGCAGTGAAACAAGTATGGGGGATGTCGGTCGACATCCCAACAGGCCATTTGACACGAATGACCACTGCATCATGATGTACATGGCCATGACACATTCCACAAAAAATTTGGGCACCAACGACCACTTTTTCACATCGGGCGATACACATTAGGAGTCATCAGGCAGAACTGACAGAGCAGAGAACGATTCAGAGGTAAGAGATCTAATTTCAGGAACGACATGACCAAAGCCTCCAAAGTGGTGTCGGCCGACACCACCAAGGACCTTCGGTTCCACCAGCCAGCATCCACTCAACCTCAACATTCTTCATGTCTGGTTTGCCACGTATCTTCCCTTTTTCTTTTATGTTTTTATTTACTTAACTCATTTCCCTTTTAATATTGAATAAAATACTATTTCTTCATGAAATTAATTAGTTTATTTCCCTTTTAATATTGAATAAAAACAAGAAGATTGCATCTGAACTTAAAATTTGAAAAGTGACATGATCTATGACATTCAAGGGGTAAAAGCGTCATAAAGATGAATTCTTGATTTTGCTTATGCTAGTGGGAACATATCTTGATAGTGAATCATATTGAGTAAGTTGTTGATCAATGTGATATAAGTTATCGGCTCATGATTCATACCCTGTCTATTTAAAGTATTTGGAGATTAATTTTTGAAAATGTCATAAAACCATAATGTCACTATTCCTCTATAGTGAGAAATTTCCTACCAAAGCCATATATGTTTATACATGATCAAAAACCTTCCTCATATGCTTCTTGTATTTGCTTTGAGTTTAGTCAAACTTTGTTGACCCTTGTTGAGAATTTTGTCATAGTTCAAAGATCAAGATCACGCACACACCATATATATACGCTTCTTCTACATTGGAAGTATGCAAAACATGTCTTTCATTTACATGTTCCATTTTCATCTAATAAGTACTCTAGAAAAATGTTATGATCTCTCTCAAAATTCTTCAAAAGAGATATAGCTATCATAGATGATGAAAAAAATGATGATGAGCAAGTGAAGCTTTAAAAAAAGATGGCCATATCTCAAACAAATATAAAGTTAGAGAGATCATACATGGTTAAGGAGTACAATAAGGTCCACTATCAAATTCCATACACATGCACATCTTGCTCTAGGATTATGACATTTTTCTCCTTGGATCCTTGTTTCGACTTTACAATATAAGTAATGCAAGTATGCTACATTGTTTATCCCTACCTAAGATCCACATAAGACATTTAGAAGTAGGAAGATAAAAAGAAGGCAATCTCATGTTATGCCTTGGTAAGGAATCATATACATTGTGAGTGATCTAGAGTGCTATATGAGGAGTAAGTTGACTTATGTGCTTTCTTTTGAAAAACTTATCAAAAACTCCAAGTACTAAAATATGATTTGGGAAGATGACTTTGCCTTGAGAACTATTCCATTTATCAACCTCTCAAGGATATATGCTAGACAATACCACATATCCCACTTGTATGACAAAATGTCTTGAGTAAATCTTTATGCTTGTTTTATACTTTGAGAATAACATAGTTATGTTTACTTTTATCCTTTACTCGAGGATGAGCAAAGATGTAAGTATGGGGGGTCTTGTTGACGCTAAGAATGACATGCTTTTACATACTCAAAATATCGTCAATAGCCTTGGATTCAAGGGTAGAATAACACTACATGAACATATTTATCACTAATAAGTTTCACATGTACTTGGATAGCCTTTGTTTGTAGGGAATGACATTTCAAGACAATCAGGGATGTTGGAAGCTCCTTTTGCACATCTCCCAATGTGTGATTAGAGCCAAACTCCAGAACCTCTGCACCATGAGACTCCTAGAACGTCCAAGAGCTCCCACAAGAAAGCTTGGTTCCAAAGGAGCCAAACTACAGTCGCCCGATCGTGGTTTGGACCCTTCTGGCCAGCCAAGCCAGCATGATCCATGACAAAGCTATTCCAACCCTTGGATGCATCCTGTGCTTTCATTCAACGCTCTAGATCAAGTGCACAAGGATCCATGGGCCCACATCAAGAGAACCAGTGTGACAAACACCCCAAATGAGGCAACCAAACTCCATGACAGGTAGGACCACCTTCTAGAAGGTGGTGGTGGGCCTAAGACCCTTAGGGGGTCGGCTGATATCCCAAAGTCCCTGACCAGTGGGGACTCCTTCTAGAAGGCCTGGGATGGCGCACAGGTCATAGCGAGGGTCGGTCGATACCCCTAAGTACCCTCCGAAGCTCCTGGTGACCCCCTTCACATTTCCCACATGTTGGAGATTAGAGCCCTCCATTCTGAGGCGGTTCTAAGGCAGTTTGATCCAAAGGCCAAGGATGGAGCTCTCCTGGATCGCTGACGTGGCACTAGAGTAGCCCTTACTACACCTTGGGATATAAATAGCCTCATAGTCCTTCAGTCTCATTCATGACACATTGGAGGAAACTACTCTCTAGTAGCTTTAGCGAAGCTCTACTGTAGTTCTATGCTAGTTGGAAGAGAGTGAGGAGAGTCTGGAGGAGAGCCGGGTTGAAGGGTCCTTGTGTGATTTTGGTAATTGAGTGACAACTTAGGTGGACTAATATGTGTTTAAGTGACATATACACAGGAGATTAGTTCATGGGTGATTGTGTGATGAAGGAGCTTATTGCACATGAGACATGACATGGAGTCATGTGACCAAGGTGGAGAAGATCAAGATGAGGCTTGGCTTGATGGACCGGTTGCAAGTGTGAAGGGCAAGTGAGTGATGCTTGGCGCCGATGGACCGATGCAATGGTGAAGAGCAAGTGAGGTCAAGATCGATGAACCAATACGGTCACGTGATGATATGATCATATCATTTGGTGATAGAATGGTGCATGTGTTGCATCAACATTGGAGAAGGAGATGAAATGGAATGCGCATGGTAAAGGTATAACTTGTAGGGCATTTCATTTCATCGGTCATAGGTGTGTAGAGAAGTATATGACCGGGTTTATGATAGATGGCCTGACTATCAAGTGGGGCAAACTTGTTTGCATATCGGTCATCTAGTGCCACTTGAGCGATCTAACATTGTGATGCATTAGGATCGAGTGGCATGGTGAGAGCAAGTGAAAATCCTTTGAAAATGATTTTGAAAATACTAACACACATGCACATGGCGATGTACACTTGGTGGTGTTGGCACATTTGCAAAGGAGAAGGTGTTGGAGTTGAATTGAATCAACTCGGAGAAGAGAAAAATGTTTTCGGTATGCTCCTAACACTAGAGTAGATCTTGGAATGAAATACTGTTTTGATTCATTGTGATATGGATCAAATTAATATGAGGGGTGTGTAGGCATCTAAGTTAGCTTTCCAAAAAGTACAAGATCATCTAAATCGGAGTTCAGAGCTACGAGATACGGACGTTTTCGTGCGGACTGTACTGGTCCGGACGCACTGTAGCAGTCCGGACGCAGTGCGTCTCTAAAGGTCCGGACATGTCTGCATTGGTCCGGACCCTAGCGTCCGGACTAGCGCCTGGAGCCGTCCAGAGAGCCGTTAGAGAGGGGAAACGGCTAGTTTTTTTCCTCCCTCTATAAGTAGACTTGGTGGCTGCCCTTGGCCGGTTGTGGAGCACCCTAGGGCCTTTGTGGCTTGTGTTGGTGTGCTTGGGAGCCCTCTAACTCACACACACTTGATAGAGTTCATCCGATTGTGTGAGAGAGCGATTACTAGTGTGTTGCTTTGAGAGATAGCTTCGTGTGACACTAGGTGATCGTATTGCAAGCCGGTGGTGCTTGTTACTCTTGGAGGTTGCCACCTCCTAGATGACTTGGTGGTTGTGGCTCCGTTGAAGCACGCAAGAAGCTTGTGCGTGGCTCCGGAGAAGTGCTTTGTGAGGGGCATTGTGCTCGCCCCGCGGGAGATCGCGAAGAGCAACTCTAGTTGAAGGTATCGTTGAGTGCCCTCATCTTGTGTTGGTTAGACGGCAACCCTTGAGGGGGTTAGGCGAGTGAGGCCTGTAAAAAGACGTAAACCTCCAAGTGAGTAAGCCGATACAACGAGGACTAGCTTGGTGGCGACCAAGTGAACCTTGGGAGAAAAATCACCGTGTCAACCTTGTTTACATCTTCTCGGTGGTTTGCATTCTCCAAATCACTAGCTTGTATTTACTTTCATATACTTGTGCTAGTGAGTAGTTGTTGCTCTTGTAACTAGTTTAGCTTGTGTGGCTTGCCTAGTTACCTTCTAGCTTGTGTAGCTTAGAAGTAAGATCTTGAGTGACTAATTGGCTTGAGTAGCCTTGTTAGTCACATTGTTTAGTTTGTGTAGCTAAGTAAGTTGAGCTCTCTAGTTGGCTTGTGTAGTCTTGCTAGAGAGCATTGCTAGTGAGCTTAGGTGCTTTGTGCTTTGCTTACTAGTATGTGTAGGAGCTCCCTTTGTGCTAAGAGCACTAGTTGTTTAGGTTTGTGTGACCTTACAACCTAGACTTGTTTAGGTGAGCTTCCTAGCTTGGCACCTTAGTGAGCCCAATTAGTATAATTTGCTAGGTGCTAAAGTTATAGATAGAGGGATGTAGTCTTGGCTAGACCGATAGTTTTAATTCTGTATTTGTTTCGGTTAGCCGGAACGTTTAAGTTTTAGAAAAGACTATTCACCCCCCCTCTAGTACTCCATCTCGACCCTACATGAGCATGTCTAGCGTCTTCTCCGAGCTATACCTCAACGGATGTGATACTCTTGTAAGTTATACACTTGTAAGTGATACATCCGAGTTCTTTATAGCATTTGATATTCTAAATCTGGCATAGCGGTTATACAACTTTTCGCGCATATTCATCGCTTTATTTTAAGTAGAGTGCTTTAGCCTTTAGCTAGGGTTAAAGTAGTAAGAATAGTGTAGACGTGGTGTTTAGACTAGATCTTGCCTCTGTAAACCGCTTATGGCACAGATTGTTTGTGGTAGCTAGCAGGTGGTGACAACCTTGTCTGGTCTTTGTATTCTACTACGTGTGTAACATAAGTTCTTAAAAGGTAGTGCCTCAATACAATATGATGGTGCGGTCCGGACAGAGTTTTATCTCTTACAGATCTATCACATCGCCTCCTGCAAGAGAAGGACTGATAAAGCCAGTATAACTAGCTTTGCCTAGATAGATATCTTTGCCATATTGAACCTCTCAACCCAATTATCATAGTCTCCCTTGTCTCATCATAGGACATAACCTTAATCACTAGTTAATTCACTTCTCGTTCCCTGTAGAAAATATGATACCTAGAATACTCCCGATGAAAGCTACACTTGACAACCGTATGCTTGCGGTCTTTTACCCGTTTGTCACTTCTGGTGTCAACAACAGTATATTGTGAGCACCCCCTTAGGTTTTGTTGATTCCTCCCGAACCAATTATGTGGTCTATTTGAACAAGTCTCTATATGGGTTGAAGCAGGCTCATCGCGCTTGGCACAGTTGCTTTGTTGGTCACATCACCTCTCTCAATTTTTTGAAGCCCTTATGTGTTCTGTTTGAACAAGTCTCTATATGGGTTGAAGCAAGCTCATCGCGCTTGGCACAGTTGCTTTGCTGGTCACATCACCTCTCTCAATTTTGTTGAAGCCAAGACTGACACCTCTTTGTTTATTTAACAACATGGTGCTGACACAGCTTTCCTGCTTCTCCATGTGGATGAGATCGTCCTTACAGCCGCGTCATAGAGTTTTCTTCAGCAAATCATTTCAGCTCTTCAACAGTAATTTTCTATGACAGATATGGGTCCACTTCATCATTTGTTGGGTCTCTCAGTTGAGCGTCGGGCTGACACATTATTTCTCTCTCATAAACAGTACATGCTGGATATTTTGGACCGTGCAAGTATGAGTAACTACAAGCCTTGTAGTACGTGTTGGGAATATGCCCTAGAGGTAATCATAGAGATGATTGTATTTCCTTGTATCCATGACATGTTATGAGTTCAATGAATATCCATTAAAGACAACTTGTATCGATAAGCAATTATGTGAATTGTTTGTGAAACTCTTTTACTTGTATGGTTATTCTAAAGTTGTCCCTGATCAAAGTTTGTACTAGAATGTACATGAATATTGGATCAGCACATTATTAGTTGATGACTATGTTTCACAAGTCATGGACATGGAGATGTCGAACTAATAATGTGGGCACATGTAGGACATGGTGCTGGACAGACCCGGCATGAGATTGTCTCTATACACATCATGTACGTTATGTCCTTAGACCTAAGATTGTCGTATGTACTCAAGATGTGAAACGACCTATCTTGGGACTACCAAACGCTACTCCGTGTCTGGGTAGTTATAAAGGTGACTTTCGGGTTTGTCAGGAAACATGCTGTGAGACATAGTCAATCAAGATGGAATTTGCCACTCTCCATGAGAGAGAGATATCACTGGATCACTCAAATGATTAGATCATGAAATGTATGGCCGTGCTTGGGTTAAGTGTTAACCCACGAGTTGGACCAAATATCATAAGGTTTGGAATAACATGTATATTGTATTGTGGTGGTTCGTTTGATATGATCGTAGTGTATGCATAGGAGTTGACACGCCTTGCTAGAGGCCGCTATCAACTATTGGTCGAGTAAGAGTACTTGGGTCATGTTTATGTGTGCGTGAACCCATAGGGTCACACGCTTAAGGGGCTGGAAGCCTAATTCAGGTACTAGGTTTAGGGTTGCTAATGGGCCTCCAACGTGGGAGCTCATTAGGACGCCTATATAAGCAAGGGGAGGCGCGGGGCGAGTTAGACTTACGTCCTTTGGCAGCCGCCGTCGCCCTCCCCACGCTCGCGCCTAGTACTCCTCGCGGACCTAGCAGTCCAGAGGGGTGACACTTCTTCCCTGCACGTGTGGGATTCCTCGGAGGTGCTGCATCTGGAGCACAAGGACGAACCGCGAGAAGGAGACGTTGAGACGAAAGACCTCGCAACTGCACGGCACTGCTGCGACGCGTACGACTACATCAAGTCGCTTCCGCTGCACCTGCACGTCTAGTGGTAACCCCGTGATCTATAACTAGCACTAGTTCCTGGTTTATGAGGTAGAAAAATTTTGTTTTCTGACTAGCGTAGCAACCTCATAACCCTACAGTACACCAGTTGATACTCACGCAAAGTTGTCTATTGATGGTGTTCTGGTGGCTGATCCGACATAGTTTTGCAGCATTGTTGGTGCCCTTTAGTATCTTACCTTCACCCGTCCCGACATTGCTTATGTCGTCTAGCAGATTTTTCTTCATATGCATGACCAGAGAGAACCTTATCTCGCCGCCATGGAGCGCATCCTGCGCTATATTCAGGGAACCTTGGATCTTGGTTTCCATCTCCAGCGGACCTCGCATGTTGATCTCACTGTTTATTCTTATGTTGATTGGGTTGGTTGCCCCGATACTCGTCGTTCGACATCTAGCTATGGCGTGTTCCTGGGAGATAACCTGATTTCTTGGTCTTCGAAGCGTAAGCCCACAGTCTCTCAATCCAGTGCAGAGGCCGAATACCGCAATGTCGCCAAAGGAGTTGCGGAGGCGTGTTGGTTGCGCCAACTCCTTCATGAGCTCCATTGTCCTCCGTCGAGCCATCATTATGTACTGTGACAATGTAAGTGTTGTTTATTTGTCTACCAATCCCGTTTAGCACCAGCAGACCAAGCATGTGGAGATTGATGTACACTTGGTTTGTGACCGTGTCGCCCTTGGAGAAGTTCGTGTTCTACATGTGCCTACGACGTCTCAGAACGCCGACATCTTCACCAAGGGGCTTCCGACTTCAGTCTTTATGGAGTTTAAGTCTAGTGCTCCCAGTTCCGACTGCAGGGTAGTGTTAGATTGTAAACATGACATGGCCCATGGGCCTGCCATATTCAGATCCTCATCTCGGCTATATGTACGCAATACTGGGTAATACATTGTGTATTCCGTATATCCTATTGGCTTTCAGCAACCAAATCAATACCTATGTGTTACGTGCTCTTTTGCATCGTGCGGTCCACCATCTAGCCAGCTAAGGGGCAAGGCAGTAGTGAACACGAGCAGCCCACCATGCATGTCTAGGGATACAAGTGGGTTAGCCCGCGAGCCTACATATATGCTTAATTTTGTGAGTTGTCGCTGAACCCGTAAAAATTAAGCCTATATATAGGTTCGTAGGTTAGCTCACTTGCATCCCTATGCATGCCTCCACGTGATTGACCGGTCCGTAAGGCTCTGGCTGACTGATAAGCCGTCCTGTTCGTTTGACTTATTAGTCGATTTATTAGTCATCGAAATAGTATTTTTCTCTCACAATAAAACAGCCAAAATACAACCAAAGCTAGCTTATCAGCCACCGAGACGATCAAGCGAAAAGAGTAGAGGTATTCTCGCCGACCTTACTCTCCCCTTCGGTATTAATAAATTTCAGTTTCAAAAAGAAAAGAAAGAAAAAACTACCTCCAACCGATCTGGCGCGCACAAGCATGCCTTCAGAAGTTCAGTCACATCGAGTAGTTGTCGTATGGACATGATCTGGCACGCACGAGCATGCCTTCAGAAGTTCAGTCACATCGAGTGGTTGTCGTATGGACTTCGCATGTCCATGATAGTTGTACTACATTAAACAAAAAATCAAACTTTATAAATTTTGATCAATAATTAGTTAAATTATACGAATGTTTAGAATATAGAACTTACAACAATAAATTTATGTTAAAACACCTCTAAAATGATATTGATGCTTTAGTAATTAACTTTATATATAAAAAGAAATTAATGATCAAAATATTTTTTGTATGACCTTTATTCTGATCTAATACGATTATGATTTACAGACAGGAAGTATTTCAACAATGGTGATGGCTATGCTACCTGTTGCTGTCATGTCCATTAATAGAATGGTCTCGTACTCTTTTAACATTTTACATTCTGCAAGCACGGGACGAAACCTTGTCGAGGACACACTAATTAACGAATAGCTGCATCTAGCCAAATTAGTTCAAACGTCTGCCCCTGATTCAAGGTGAGCTTAAAAATGCACCAGTTCTAATTATCAAATTAGAAGGCCATCACATTTGGGGATCATAAGGGAACACAAACTTGATCTTCCTTCAACAGCCGGTATACGCTTACATAATAAAATCGATGGCCACCTCACTTTACAAAAAGAAGCTGACCGGCCAACGCAAAATCAGGACAATGGTAGATCACCATTCAGCGTGATCTGCCAGTTATACACTGCCTTTTGAGATAATACAACACAACTTATCTCCCTCCCCAAATACACAATTTACGGCACATGTACAAAGGAGAAACACGAAAGAATTACAATGCTTACTGACCTATCTATGCTCTGAACGAATCTGAACTGTATGCCGCCGCAACTCAAACCTGTATGAACTAAGAAAAAAATTTCCAAGATGACGTGAGTCTTGCATCAACACTGACTCAGTGGCTTTTCTCAACTTGAAATATGCATGAACTGGCTTTCTAAACTTGCCTTTCAGAGACATCCAGTTATCACACCTGTTGTTGAACCACCGTGAAGGTCAAATCGTGAGGCCGCAAGGCACTTTGAACTAGGTCTTGCACTGTTTTGTTTCGTCTACAAACATCTGAGATTTCCCCAAATCTATCTGTTATGGTATGAAGGCTAGCTCCGGAAGCAGCATCAGATATGATGTTGAAGAAACGCAAACGTTCTCCATCTGTTAGGGCTTGTGGTGGTATAAGATTAATGCTTTCCCTTGCCCAGTTCAGCATGTTCTCACCAAAGGCTCTGCTAAGTGACAGCAGAACATAAGAAACCTGCAAAAAGGTACAAATCCACCCGTCAATTATCATCTTACTGTCTCATGCTTTGCTCTAATTTTTTTCAGATACAATAAAATATCAAAACTACAATTGGCAGTCTCGTGTTGATTTTTATGCACAAATGGATGTTTGTGTGCCAGTGGAGTCGGCGATCAGGAGCCGTTTTTCTCTCTCAAGAAATGAACTAGGAACCCAAAAAAGCTCTAGCTCCTTGAGTACTACATAGAGCCGAAGCCAAAGGGAGACCCGCCAAACAAGGCCTAAGACTTTTTCCCACAGTACTACTAATGATGGTTGGAAGCGACCAACTAAGTACAGCAGAATGTAGGTATGTGAGGATGAAAAAAAACAAAGTATGTGATATAAGGGCATCCGCAGTAGATAAGTCGACTCGTGGACAAAAAGCAGAACGCGTAGACCCCAAACCGAATCATAAAAAAAATCGACTAATACTCCTCCAACCTCCGTGCTGCTTCTTTCCTGGCCCATGGGCAACGCAGCTCCATAAAGATTCAATTTTTTATTCGTTGCGAGTCAATGCAAAGATATGAGTCAACTCTTCTCTCTTCTCCATGATTTGACTTTCTGCAGTGGTTGAATCGACTCAAACCAATGCCACTTAAGTCCATGAATCGCTTTTCGAGGCTCACTGGACAAGCCCTAGGGGAAACTAAAACTAATGTGGCTTATTTACACCTAAGACAGCACAAATGCACTAATCACCATAATTAATAGCAGGAAGACATTCAGTTCCACCTTTACAGTCATTTTTTCTATATTCTATACTTTTAAAATGATGGACAAAATAGTGAACAGATAGAGTCCTAATGAGAGATTTCCTCCATTCCAAAATTTAGGCCATTTTTGTTCCTAGGTCAAACTTCTGTTTACTACTCTGACCAAGTTTATGGAAAAAATACATTAACATCATGTTACCAAATAAATACACTGTCAAGACATATTTTATGATGGATTTAGTGATGTTAATTTTTTATGTTCTAGAATTTGCTGCCTTTTTCTATAAACTTTGTCAAAGAGAAGTTTGACTTAGGGCAGAACTAAAATGACCTACATTTTTTGAACAGGGTAGTATATCAGTAAGGAACTAATGTTCCAATCCAATATGTTGTTATGTAGTTAGAAGGGTATTCCAGTAATTTTGTGACCAAATAAGAGATATTTTGACAAAAAAAAAGTGAGATATATTTGCCTCTTTGCGTCAGTTTTTAGTGAGATATCTGATAACACAGGAGAATGTTGATTCATGTCTTTCCAGCTGCTGTTAGAGCAACAGAAAACATCATGTAAGACATGCTCTTTCTAGCTGCTGGTAGAGCATAGAGTAGCATAGTTCAACAATTGTTCGCTGGACGTGAATGTAACAAACAATAATGAAATTACCACTGTAAAATTAGTTTTTTTTAAAAATGCAATGACAATTCTCATGAACGTTTCAAATTTTTTGGTTAAAAAAAAAGATACAATCTTACAACTCACCTCCTCCAGACGGCCAGATGGTAGCGCCCCTGTTAAGGCAGCAATCATTATTCTAGTAAGGGTTGCACCACGCTGAAGTATGATTGTAATAATAACTTCACGGTACTGTCCCCCATCAGATGAGTTTGGAAGGTCAATGACATCAGATAGAAAAGACAATATTGATTTACAGGCTTCCCTGTTACATAAAAGTTAGGTTACAGCATTAGACTTCAATACTGTAAAAATAAAACACAGGGTCGTTTTCATAGATAAAAGTGTTTGAACAAGACTGCTAGACGGTCAGATTCGGATTAACCCATAAATGATTTTGATATACATCAACAAGGGCCTTGTTGTTTGTATAGAGAATTTTTTGAATTTGAACCAACTCAAGCATCTCAGAGTCTTGTTCAAATGTTTATATATATCAGCCATTGCGCAGTCTGTATCTTGAGGCCATTACCTGTGCTGTATAGTTATACCAGCCATTGCGCACTCAACCAATCTTTGAAACATTTCTGTAGGTATAAATAGGTCAGGACAGTAACGAATACATCTTGATGCTAACAAATAGCAATCATCAGCTATATCTGGTCTGGCTGTAAAATCCTGAAAATATAGTGCAATTTGGTCACCTTTTGTGTTGCCAATAGTAATTGTTACCTAGGAATGAAAAGAAAGAACAATTACTTGAATGGTTCTGAGAAGCTGCACTGTATGGCTGAAAAGTATTTGTATCAAGCTAGTAAGATAGCCCGCACAAGATGGATCAGATCCAAAAATCTGCAAAGAAAAAGAATTGTCAGAGAAGAGGAAAATACAGTTTTATGTTTATTACTCGACTCTTTGAAAATATATAAATCAACCTTGATAACTTCACTGGACAAGTAAAGGAAGCAAGACTGTTTGTGTTGTTGGTAGAGAGTTTGGATTTCTTCAAGCATTGCACCAATCGTCATTCCCATGACCCTCCCACATGTCCTTACCTTCACCCAGAAAAGGCATGTTAGCATTAGTTAGCGGACAATGTATATCTAGATGGTATTGAAGTGACCACAAGAGATATTTGTAATCTGCTTCAATCCCCTTACTAGAAGCTAAAAGAACAAATTTAGAGCAAAATAAGGGCTTATTTGCAATCTCCAACTCCAGCTTTATTACTGGATGACAATTTGTACATTTTGGGAAGTACTGAACCAGCAGTCTACAAAGCCCTGAAATAGGCATGATAAGCTGAAACTTACAAATTACCTACACACTTGTATGCCAAGCACCCAGGTGCATCAGGCATGATAAACTGAAAATTACAAGGCTATGCTGTAGCTCATGCTCCACACTACTCAGAAAACATCAGGTAGATTTTCATTGCAACTTTTAATTAAACAGTTAAACCAAGGAACATTAAGAACCAGAGTTATTCAGACTCCCATGTCTGATACAAGATAATAGTTCCATAATGCATTCTTGATGGCACTTGCAGCAAATAATTAATATGCTAAACAAGTCAACTTACAGCAAATTTGCAAGATCGGCATATTGACTCCATCGTACGGGTATCCCATGCTCGTCTGTGCATAAGAGTATTTTGATAAAGTAGGAGTGGAGGAGAAAATTCATGTATATAGCAGTAATAGGAACTTCCGTCAATAATTCCATGGTATCATACTTACTGATCAAAGATACTCTTGAGTGTCGGCCAATATCTATATACAGCTTCAGCAACTAGTTCTGGTTGTTTCACATTGCTGGAACAATTTGGAGGATTTAGTAAACAAACATATTTTTCAATCGAAGAAATTTAGAGATAGAAGGCCACCACCTGAAAATGCTTGATAGTCGGTCTATATGTACAGTTAAATGCCGAGCAGGAACTTGTTGAAGAACTTGATCACCTTGCTGGATTAATTCCTTTTATCGAAGCAAACAAATTAGAATGGATACATTAGGCAGGTCCAATTGAGTATTAAAAAAATAGCTACCTACTTGCAAGGGATTGATTACTGGCTGGCAGATTAACTCCAGGGCTCTACTAGCAGATTCCGGTGGAAGCGTTGTAATAACCACACTGATCGAAGTGTATCAGAATGCAACAACGTGCAAGGTGAGTACTGAGACAACCAAAAAGTTTTACTAACAAAAATAGCCAAGCTGGATGGGAGGAATCATAGAACCTTAGGGCTTCAACCAAATGCAACGAGTCCTCTGAAGAAACTTTATAACCACCAACTCCACTGATTGCAATATGGTATATCTGGAAGAGGCTATCCAGGGACCCTGAGAACTTTCTCCTACAGTCTTATCACCAAAAAAGGATAAATTAAACAAACAATAAATAATTTATGGCATTAAAACATAAATTTGGGCAAAATTCAAAGCAAGGATAAGTTTCCCCATGTTAAAGTATAAAGTGGAGTGCCCACCTCTTCCTAGCGGCTTAAGCTTTTGGGTTCATCTGGTTGGTGCATGAAACCTAACATATTGAAACCTAAAATGGTATCAAAGCCAGAGGTCTAGAGTTCGAGTCATGGCAGGGGCGTCATTTAAGTCATCCGCTCCTTTAGTGCCACGTTTGCGCCATGTATATGGCTGCACGTGAGTGCGAGTGTTGAAGTATAAAGTGGATTGCCCACCTCTTCACAACGATTTAAGTTTTTGAATTCATCTGGTTGGTGCATGAAACCTAACACCCCACACTATTCAACAGCACTGACACTTCAGGATTTGCCATCAGACACTAACAGACACCAATGAGGAAATGGGGTGTCAAATCATGAATGTCATTTAATAGAATAGCCCATAGCCCATCAAAAATTTTACTAGTCACAGGCAATAGCCCAAAAGTACCAAGCTAGATTTATTAAAATAAATAAGAGACGGTTCCAAAACAGATGCACAAAGATAATACACTGCTAAGTAGATGAAGATGCATACCTTCACATATGTACTTAAAGGCCATAGAAGCAGCCGCAGCTGTATCCTCTGATGTATTCATACCCTTACTGAGAATATCAACTAGAGGTGGTAGAATAGATAGTTCAGCTGGTGCAGCATCAATCCATTTTGAAAATGCTCCAATGGTCGAACAAACTGCAGAACATTGTGATAAACAGATCAGATAAACCATTTATTCGTGATTGTTATTCAAAAGCACGCAGCTAGTAGGATCAAAGTGAATATAACCAAGTAACTCAGTAACAATAAAAATATGTCAATGGGAATAAGCAACTCTAACTGTCATAAACATTAACATCTTGATAGAGCTAACGAGCTACTGCCTACTGAGCAGGTACAGCATAAAATTAAATAAAAACCGTGCAAAGATCACGACTTCTGAACTATCTGCACGGTGAAACATACCTGTTTGTAGCAACTGCTCATGGTGAGGAAGGCAGGGAAGCAGTGACATAACCTTTAGAAAACAATAACAACGCATGATCAACACCAAATAAGAATTCAGTGCAAACAACGCAGGAAGCCATGTTCCAATCACAGAAGAAGGTAGCTTATCAGAGGAAGCTCTTGTAGATAATCTAGTCAAGGAAGAACAACCAATATCATTATGAAACAATCAATATGTTATCAATACCTGTGGTAAAATTTCTCGCTCCTCAATTGGGACTGATCTTGCAATTGCTTGTATACAGAACAGGGCAGCCTCTACAGGTTGCCACTTTGGGTTCTGCTCATTGTTGCAGCTCCCATATGCCTAAAATACAGAAGTGAAAAACTGTTATTATTGAGAACTAAAGAAACTTTTCTGGTGCAACTCTGGGCAGGCAATAATCAGTCAGTTCGAAAAAAAAAACTGAAGCCTGAGGTTAAGCAATCATCGTTATGTTGTTAATATCTACTCCCTCCGTTCCAAAAAGAATGCACACCTCGATTCTCGAAAAGTCTTTTTCGAAAACATAGGAGAGCTGCGCTTCATTATATTAAGAAGAGAATAAAGGGCAAGTGCCCAAACAACACAACACACCCCACACACACACCCACGCCCCAAAATAGTTTCAAGAGTTACATTCGCGCCGGTGACTCACGCCGGTGACAGAAACCATACACAGGCGACCACTACTGAGCTAAACACTCGAACTACTAGGGAGGAGGGCAGATAAGAAAGACAGCCCTCGAGCCCCTGCCATAGACCATCGGCGGCGTTCCTCGCCGGCTAAGATTAGAGCACCAGCTAAGTTTGGAGTTGCTCCATCAAAGACACATCCATTGTGCTGGTTCCATATGGTCCAAGCTCCGAGAATAATAAGTGAATCAATTCCTTGCCTCATCAACCCATCAGTAGGGCTGCTGCTAGCTTTCTCCCACCAATCATGAAAGGACAGCTCAGAAGGCTGGGGGGCACAGTAGGAAGCCCGACCTGTCTGAACAAAATGAACCAAAATGTTGGAGTGTGTGTGTACAGGCCCATGTATGCCTAAACTATATTGCTACCCTTCTAGGGTTAGCCCATTATCCAATCAAACTATTCAACATGGTATCCAGCTAGGGTTAGCTTTTCCTCTCTCCCCAGCCGCCAGGCTACAGGCGTCGCCGCCACCATGGCCGGCGACCTTCCTCCCCCTCCTCCCACGTACTTCCAGGTCTTCCCTACCCTCCCTGCCCCCTCCAGTTGGCCAGATCGCCGGACGGACCGACCCTGGGCGGCTCGGCTACCAGCTCGCGCCCCTGAGCGCCGCCGGCGACCGTCCCCAGGCTGGCGCGACCTCCCTCCTCGCCGAGGCGGCCGCGGACGGGGCCGACGGGGACGCGGTGGACCCGCCAGACCCCCTGCTCGCCGCGCTAGCGACCGGAACCACCTCCCGCGCGGCCACCGACGCCCAGATGGGCGCCCTCCTGAGTGGCGCGCCCTCTGCCCTGCCCGCTGGCGCCATGGGGGGCCCATCTCCATCAACGCCGAAGCCTATGCAGCCTACGCCGCGGCTGCTACTGCTGGGGGCCTCGGGATGCCTCCGGCGGCCATGGGGGGTCCTTCCAGCACCCCTGCGTCGACCGGAATGGTGGTTGGGACCTCTTCCTTCCCTGCCCCGCCACCCCTCATGTACCAGCCACTCCTCTCCGTGCCCCCGGCGGACTCCGGCCTCGCCGCGATGCTCGTTGCTGCCCGGGCCGCCGCTGCGGAAGGGCAGATCCGCCTGTGGGCGGCGACCGAGGCTTGGGCCCGCGAGCGTGACGCCATCGATGCTCTCACTCGCCAAATCGCTGCGGCAGAACAGCGCCTCGCCCACCCGGTGTACCCCGACTCCAGCGGCACCACCTCCTCTTCCTAGACTGCACCCCGACCGGTGGCTCTCTGGCACGACTCAGCCGACCCACAGGTCGCCCAGCTGCACTACCAGGCCGACGCCGTACAGAACATCCGGAACCTGGTCCGCGTCGTCCTCGACCCCGACTCGACTTCTTACGCCCGCTGGAGGGACCTGGTGCTCCTCATCCTTCATCGCTACGCCCTCGACGACCACGTCCTCATCGACGCTCCGCCAGCGGCTCGGACCGCGGCCTGGCTCCGCCTTGACAGCATCGTCCTGTCTTGGATCCTCGGGACCGTCTCCCGCGACATCCACGACCTCGTCCGCGGCGATCCTGCGAGGACCGCCCGTGGTGCCTGGCTGGCCCTTGAGGGTTAGTTCTTGGGCAATGCTGAGGCCCGGGACCTGCGACTCGACGCGGCCTTCCGCACTTTCGTCCAGGGGGACCTCTCCGTCACCCGACTACTGTCGGAAGATGAAGACGATGGCCGACGCCCTTGGTGACCTCGGTTGGGCCGTGGAGGACCGGACCTTGGTCCTCAACATCCTTCGCGGCCTCAGTGAGCGCTACAGCCATCTCCGCACGTGGATCACCCGCCAGAGGCCTTTCCCCTCCTTCCTACAGGTCCATGACGACCTTTGCCTGGAGGAGATCACTCATGGCACCCAGCCTGGGTCTCTTGCCGCTACGGGGTCCTCGTCCTCTTCGACTGCTCTCGCCACCACTCCAGCACCCCGGTCTGCCACCGCACCTCCGTCGTCCCTTCTGGGTCCTCCCGAGCCGAGCGGGGGTGGGGGGGGGCGTGGTGGTCGTCGTCGACGTGCGGGTGGGCGTAGTGCGGGTCAGACCCGTGTAGCTACTATGCCCACTCCGTCGCAGCCACGGGGTGTTGCCTGGCCCACCTTCACCAACCCCTGGACTGGGCTCATCTCCATGTGGCCCTTCCCGGCGACCGGGGCTGAGCCTCGCCCTCCGGCAGCCATGCTCGCCGGGGTCCCGTTTGCCCCGTCTGCGGCTTCGTGGACTCCTCCCGGCGTATTGCTCGGGCTGGCCGGTTGGGACCAGGCAGCCTTAGCCCGCTCCTTCGGCACCCTGGCCCTCACTCCAAAGGTCGGTCAGGACTGGGTTGCGGACTCCGGCGCCACCTACCACACAACTTCTGACCCAGGTATACTCTCCTCTGTCCACCCCGCGTCTTCCTCCCAACCTTCGTCCATCATGGTTCCTGTCTTCCTGTCACCTCCGTGGGTGCCGCTCACACGCACGGACCTTTTCGCCTTCCGGATGTCTTAGTTGCTCCCTCCATGGTTCACAACCTTCTTTCCATTCGTCGTTTTACAGCTGACAATTCTTGTTCTGTTGAGTTTGACTCCTCTGGTCTTACTGTGAAGGATTTGGCTTCCCGGCATCCTCTTCTCCGATGTGACAACGCGGGACCCCTCTACACTCTTCGGTTTCCGGCTTCCGCTACTTCCGCTACTTCCGCTTCGTCCTCCGAGTTGTCAGCTGCTTTCACCACTACTTCCTCCTCCAATACATGGCATCGACGTCTTGGGCATCCGGGCCGTGCTATTTTGGCACAGCTTAGCAGTAGATCCGACATACCATGTACTCGCTCCCACGATGAGCACCTCTGTAATGCGTGTCAGTTGGGTCGTCATGTTCGTCTTCCTTTTCCTACCTCTACTTCACATGCAACCCGGATTTTTGATCTTGTACATTGTGATCTATGGACATCTCCTGTCATGAGCATTTCTGGTTATAAGTACTACCTTGTCATGGTTGATGATTTCTCGCATTATTCGTGGACTTTTCCTTTGAGAGTCAAGTTGGATGCTTTCTCCACGCTTCTCCACTTTTTCGCTTGGGTGTCTACTCAGTTCGGCCTCACCATCAAGGTCGTCCAGTGTGACAATGGGCGTGAGTTCGATAACCACACTTCTCGTGCCTTTTTCCTCTCTCACGGTATGCAGATCCGCATGTCGTGTCCCTACACCTCCTCCCAGAATGGCAAGGCTGAGCGCATGATTCGTACCACGAACGACACCATGCGCACCCTCCTCTTCCAGGCTTCTCTTCCTGCTCGTTTCTAGGCTGAGAGTCTCCACACCTCCACCTATCTTCTTAACCGTCTACCTTCAGTTGCCTGTCCAGCTCCGACTCCTCACCACGCTCTTTTCGGTACCCCTCCTCGCTACGACCACCTCTGTGTCTTCGGGTGTGCCTGTTACCCTAAACCCCGCTGCCACCGCTCCACACAAGCTGGCACCCCGTTCGATTCAGTGTGTCTTCCTCGGGTACTCCCCTGATCACAAGGGATACCGTTGCTTCGACCTCACCTCTCGTCGGGTCCTCATCTCTCGTCACGTGGTGTTTGATGAGTCTACTTTCCCTTTCTCCACCACCTCACCACCCACCACCACCTCCCACCCGGACCTCTTCTCCTTGTTTCCCACTGACACGGTGGACCAGCCACCTTTGTTGTTGTTTCCTGCAGGTACTACTCTGTGTCGGTCACTGTGCCCGACCACCGACTCGCCACTCTCCGGCCCCTCGACGGGTTCGGATGGAGGCCCGACGCCCTCTGGTGCTTGCCCTGCGCCCCATGCGGGGCCGTCTGTTTCAGGGCCCGCTCCCTCGGCGGTTCCGCCACCGCCTGCGCGGTTCGGGCGTGTCTACCAGCGTCGCCCGCGGCCGCCTCCGGTACACACGGAGCCGGCTGCCCCACCGCCGTCCCCGCCTCGGTCTCCACCAAGGGTTTCTTCCCCACCGGCGACGCCTACACCGCCGCCTCTGCCGCCTCCGGCTGCACCCGACGGCGTGTACCACCCGCCTCTCCTGCACCGCCACCCGCGTCATGTCCACCCCATGGTGACGCGGTGCGCGGCCGGTTCCTTACCGCCCCGGGCTCTTGCGGCGATGCCCGGTCAGCAGCAGGTCTCTCCGGTACCCTCCTCCGTCCGTGACGCCTTGTCGGACCCTCACTGGCGCCATGCGATGGACGAGGAGTATGCGGCCCTCCTCGCCAACCAGACATGGGATCTGGTGCCTCGTCCACCGGGCTCCAATGTTGTCACGGGCAAGTGGATCTGGACACACAAACGGCGGGCTGATGGTACCCTCGAGCGGTACAAAGCTCGATGGGTTCTCCGGGGTTTCACTCAGCGCCCTGGAGTTGACTACGACGAGACCTTTAGTCCAATGGTGAAGCCAGCTATCGTCCGCACGGTTCTGTCACTGGCTTTCTCTCGCTCCTGGCCCGTGCATCAGCTAGATGTCAAGAATGCTTTTCTCCATGGTACTCTGACTGAGACTGTCTACTGCAGTCAGCCGGCAGGGTTCGTTGACTCTTCTCGCCCTGATATGGTCTGCCGGCTCAACAAGTCTCTCTACGGCCTGAAGCAGGCGCCTCGGGCGTGGTACTCTCGGTTTGCGGCTTTCTTGCTGACACTTGGTTTTGTGGAGGCCAAGTCAGACACGTCTCTATTCATCTATCGGCATGGTGATGAGACTGCCTATCTGCTGCTCTATGTTGATGACATTGTGCTGACAGCCTCGAGTCCGTCCCTCCTTAGGCGGATCATCACTTCTCTTCAGCAGGAGTTTGCTATGAAGGATCTGGGTGTGCTACATCACTTTCTCGGTGTCACAGTTGAGCCTCGTGCCACCGGACTCCTTCACCAGCGACAGTACACTCGTGACGTCTTGGAGCGAGCTGGGATGACTGACTGCAAGCCCTGCTCCACTCCGGTCAACACACAAGCCAAGCTGTCAGAGGCCGAGGGCACCCCCGTGACTGACCCCAGTGCTTACCGGAGTCTTGCCGGTGCTCTTCAGTACCTCACCTTCACCAGGTCAGACATCACCTATGCAGTCCAGCAGATATGTCTTCACATGCATGATCCTCAAGAGCCGCACCTCACCGCTCTCAAGCGGCTCCTCCGCTACCTTCGCGGCACCGTCGACTACGGTCTTCTACTCCACCGGTCTTCCTCCACCGAGCTCGTGGTCTACACTGACGCCGACTGGGTCGGGTGTCCCGACACTCGGCGCTCCACTTCCGGCTACGCCGTCTTCTTAGGCGGTAACCTGGTGTCCTGGTCGTCCAAGCGCCAACCGGTGGTCTCCCGCTCCGGTGCCGAGGCGGAGTACCGCGCTGTGGCCAACGGCGTGGCCGAGGCCTCTTGGCTCCGCCAGCTTCTTGTCGAGCTCCACAGTCCCCTGTCCCGGAGCACGCTTGTCTACTGCGACAACGTCAGTGCAGTCTACCTCTCCACCAACCCTGTGCAGCACCAGCGGACCAAGCATGTGGAGATCGACCTCCACTTTGTTCGTGATCGGGTCGCCATCGGCGATGTTCGGGTCCTCCACGTCCTGAGCACCTCGCAGTTTACCGACATCTTCACCAAGGGCCTCCCGTCCTCCACCTTCTCCGAGTTTCGCTCCAGCCTCAACATCAGCAGTGGCTAGTTGCGTCTGTGGGGGGCTCATGTGTGTGCTCTTGTTTTCTTTCTTGTCCAGTCTGCAACTCCGCTGCGCCAGTAGTTGAGACTGCGGGAGGGTGTTGGAGCGTGTGTGTACAGGCCCATGAGGCCCATTTATGCCTAAACTATATTGCTACCCTTCTAGGGTTAGCCCATTATCCAATCAGGCTATTCAACACAAAATTCTCTTGCCAATACACAATGGACAAGGAGATGATCAATAGTCTCGTCTTCTTGGTCACAAAGAGGACAAGATTCTGGATGAGGCAACCCACGTCGTGCCAAGCGATCAGTCGTCCAACACTTGTTGTGCGCAACCAGCCACAAGCGACATTCAGGCTTTTTTAAGTTTGACTAGGTCTATAGAAAATAGATCAATATTTGTATCTCGAAATAAGTTTATTATGAAAATATATTCCACGATAAATCTAATGGTACTTATTACATATCATAAACATTAGTACTTTTTATATATATTTAGTCAAACTTTAAAAAGCAAGATGTGCAGTCTTTTTGGGATGTAGAAACGAAAGACGATTAGAACTCAAGCAGAGCCAAATGGCCAAAGTTTGTGATTGCATCCTATCCTGAGTATGAGTATAATAATATCAACCACACAAGCAAAGGTGGATAAATAATAGCAATACAATATTAGTTACCCTCATTGCAATATTCATTAATTATATCCCACATTAAATTAAATAG
This sequence comes from Microstegium vimineum, assembly GCA_022036555.1. Classification (NCBI taxonomy): domain Eukaryota; kingdom Viridiplantae; phylum Streptophyta; class Magnoliopsida; order Poales; family Poaceae; genus Microstegium; species Microstegium vimineum. The sequence goes on along the minus strand of CM039124.1, from coordinate 35,888,363 downwards.
ATGGACAGACTCCACATTGTCTGTATGATATAGGTGCCAGAGATAATGGCCTTTTGTGACTAACACGAGCACATGCATACAGATGTAAGGCTACTTGTCCTAAAAGGTAGACAAGTACGAAGAAAACAAGAAACGAGGAAAAGTGGAGTAAAGAAAAAAAAAATAGTAGATTTAATTCGATGTTCCATCGTTAAACTAAATAAAACTAGCTCAGCAAAGGCAAATCCAGAATTCCTTCTTTACTTGAAAATTGACTCCTAAATGCATCATCCACATTATGCCATGTGACGTGACAATAAAAGCTAAAATTATACTCATTGGATTAAATTCATTAAGAAAATTAATCATCAGATCTTATACGTACTCATTTATATGAAACCATTCATACTTTCTCCTATTGTTGACACAGGTCCATCTCGGTTGTCCTAAATCAAACCTTTTAAACTTTGATCATGAATATCTAAAATTTATGTAGATTGACATTATTAGATTCGCTGAAAAATATTTTTGTAATATATAATCATTTTTTATTTAAGATAAAATATTTTTACATGTATATTGCTAGTCAAAATTCAAAAGGTTTGACTTGAGAATTGGGACAATGTATTATGTAGCCTAACTGTTTATAGGTAAAGGCTAATGGTGAATTTGCCCTCTCTTTTTTTTGACTTTGTGATTGTGGCCCTGTCTTTTGGGATTTAACAGTAGGTAAAGGCTAATGGTGAATTTGCCCTCTCTTTTTTTTGACTTTGTGATTGTGGCCCTGTCTTTTGGGGTTTAACAGTGTCAATCGAAGTAGTATCATGTGATTTACCCAACTTTTGAGATCTAACACTTTGATTGACAAATATGAACAGAAATTTTGAGAAGAAAATTTGATAAAATTTGCACATATTTGAAAGCAAACTTTGGAAAACTTTGACAGTACCTTGACACATCTTGCACATTAATTCAAGCATAACAACCATATATAGCAACCATAAGTTTAAAGGATGGGGACCATGATGTGCTCATAGTCTCCACAACGCCCATCAGCTGCACTACCATAAGTCTGCAGCATGGGTTGCTGTGTACCACTACCACGCTCATGTCCTGCACCCCCTATTTCTCGCAAGCAGAGTAAAATTCACAAGTTATCCAAAACTATCACACCCAATTTACCCGATCAATGGAGGCTGGGTCATCGGGACACTTCTTGAGAGCGTCGAGGTTGCGGGAGCAGTGTGTGAAACCATAGCGTCTTCACCTCATCTTGCTTGCTGCTTTTCTACATGGCCGCTTCCACTCCTTGCTTGCTGCTTTGCTCCATGGCTGAATGGATGCAGTGGAGGGCAATTTCAGTTCAGTTCGCATGCTCCTGCTCCTGTAGCCGGTTCCTACGTGGGCCACCTTCCGCCCAGCCCCACTTCATGCCACCAGCCTCCACCATCTACCGGCGCGAGTGCTCGGCTCAAGGAGCCGCAGCCGGGGTGCTCAACTCAACTTTCTGCCCCCACCTGCGCTTAGAGATGCCATGTGGCCACTCCCCTCACCAACCACATCCTCCCCCAGTCCCAACCATCACTAGCGCCAATCGTCGTCGCCAGGTTAGGCTTCAGGACAGGAAAAAGGTGTGGCCAATTTGTTTTGTTGTGTGAGCCAAATCAGTCAGTGGATGACACTATAAAGGAAAGGGCACAGTTTTGTGTTCCCATGTGGTTTGTTCTGTTTCTTTTTCTTTTCCATTTGTTTATTAATACCCCAACACTGAACGGCCATCCAAAATGAGATAAAATTGCCTTTGATTTCAAAAATTGGGGGGCAAAAACACAAAGTGGCAAAAGATGGGGAAAATTACAATTGTTTGTCATAGGATGAGCAAAAACACCAAACTCCCAACAAAAATTGTGTAAAATCCAAAACTGTTTATAAATATTTAGGCACCATTCAAGAAATCAATAGCATAATGGTCAAATACTATCTTTTTTTTCTCAAACACATAGGAGAGTTGTGTATCATTTCATTAAAAAAGAAAGAGTGTTAGGATATACTCCCTCTGTCCCAAAAAGAATGCAAGTCTAGCTTTGTTTTGCGTCAAACAATTTTAAGTTTGGCCAAACCTTAAAAAGATTAAAAAAACCTACTAAAATTTATGATACGAAATATGTATCATCAAAATTCATTATAGTATACCAATTTGAAGTCATAAATGTAGGTATTATTTCCTAAAACTTAGTTAAACTTAAAATGATTTGACTTAAACCAAACCTAGAATTACATTCTTTTGGGGACAGAGGTAGTAGACCCTAATTAGCTCACAAATACAACAAATATGCCATAGCAAAAAAAAAAAAAAAAAAAAAACAATGCCCAAAACCAAGACAAAAGAAAAAATAACTATAAATGGGAGGCAAGAGTGCCCCAACACCAAGAGAAAAGAAAAAAATAACTATAAATGGGAAGCAAGAGCATCTGAAGATGCCTCACCCTTCATTAAGCACCTCCATTTAGCACCTTCTGAGGATTTTGAGAGGCACCATTAAACACACAATCATTGTGATGCTTCGAAACTTCCCATATATAACTAAAAGGGACATTGAATTATATCCTTTTTCGAGTGATTTTTTTCTATCCTCTTGAAAGCCCCACACCTCCAGATAGAGAGGGAATGAATCTCTTGGAGGCAGCGGCGCAGCACTGCTTAGACATACTATATATAGTCCCTCTTGTGTCTAAGGTCAAGACATACTATATATAATCTAAGATTTCCGTCTTGTCTCTCATGTACTCTATATATAGTCCCTTTGGACCTCAATACTATATCAACCAATTCAACCGCCCTTACTCGTAACGTGGCATCAAGCTTTAGGTTTAGATCCAGCGACCACCCTCTCCCAATTGGAATCCCCAGGGAGAATCCGTCTCCGCTTCTAGGGGGCACCTAATACTCGTCCTTCCATCTTCAGCCCATCCGCCATGGCCTACGGCCATCTTTTGCGGTGCAGCCTGTCGAGTGTCTATGTTGTCCGCCTCCGCACCCGCGCGGCCCCTTCATCAGGCCATCCACATCCATCCATGTGCCCCTCATCAAGCGCGGCGTCATCCGCGACCTTGTCGAGCGCATCATCACCCATCCACGACACAAAGCCCCCATTCGTGCGGCGCCCACCCCATCGCCAGTCCCGTCTAATCCACGCGTATTTGGACAGCTTCTTTGTCTTCCGAGCAGTCCTGTCGTCAATCTGTGTTGTGCTCTGCTGCTCTGCTCCGTCTTGTGCTTGGTGCTCTTTTGCTAGGTCTCTCTCCTTTGTGCCCATGCATTCATCATCTATTGTCGCTTTCACCAATTTGCTTCTTCTGCTGTATAGTATGATGGAGCCTATTTCCTAAATTCATTGCATCAATGTCTATCCAAGTCCAATTCTACACATTACAGTTCGTCCACGCTATATGTACCCACAAATTTATTGTCAGATCAACCAATTTTTTTTTCTTTGGTGAGCTGAGTGCCATCGATTTAGCTAATCATCATCATCAATGATGCGACTATGCCCTCTCAGTCTCTTTCATAGTTATTTTGCTAAACTTCATGATCAATAACCATTTATTTATTTTGCTACTCCTTGCCGTCTTGCAGCAGTGATCTCTCTGTTCTTTTCTTTGGCTTGATTTGACACATCTTTTTATTCTCATCGAGTTCAAAAAGTCTCCAAAGCAAGGTTCATATTTGAAGAGTTGAAGTACCGTTTGTGAAGACTGGAGGTATTGGAGGTCATTTTCTACATCGACATTGTCCAAGAGTTGCATGCTTCGATGACATCTTCGATCTTGGATTTTGGGCGTAATTAGTCTCTTTTATTTTTAAAGTCTAGTGCATAATGCCAGCTCTCAATACCATCATCCACTTCAATCTCCCTTATTTGTAACAGGGCATCCATACACTAACACAAAAAAGGCCAAGTATGCTGAGCTACAAGAATATGTCACTGTCTCGATAAATCTCCACTTGTGTTGATCTGGTACATCAGGATTCAAATGGAATACCTCTAAAACTTAACATCTTAAATCATATCAGTAGCGTACAAATACTATTTTTTATTTGTATGCTGTTGCAGTATTACTGAGCAACCAGTCCAACAACCCAAAATCCATATACATAAAAAGTCAGAAGGACCAGACAAACCTATTCTGGAATACAATCATTCTGTGTTAGACTATGTATGGAGACATGAAATCGTTGTTTCAATAAAAAAAACTTCTGGAGAAGAAACTCACGTTATAATAATGAGCACAAGATGCCAAAGTAACCGAAAAACTAAAGAAATCACAAAATACATCGAGCAAGGAAACTGCCAAGCCAACAGAGAGATTTAGCACAAGATGTCAGAAACTAAACAAGAGAAATAGTTTAAGTCACCTGAGCTAGCTTAGTGGAAAGTAGTTTTAGCGTCAAGTCACCCCCAAGAACTTCAGTTGCATCAAGTAGCACATCACTAACAGCTGAAACACGAATGGCCCTAATTATGTCTTACAACTGTATTGCACAAGACAGGCAAAATGTACTGATGAAACCAGCTCAAAAAAATCAGGTACTGTACCATATCTAACATGTCTAAAATCCCTGCGGTCTTCCTCAGAAAAGGTGTGGTAGTCCTCAGGGTATTCAACTCGGAAACTGACCTGATCCGTAAATCAACACAATATATGAAATCAGACACATGAAATGAAATAACTCAGTGGACATAGCTGATTTCATTACATGGCAAGATTATAGGGAGGATGTTAATAAAATCCTCAATCCTCAAATACGTACCAGAGACACCAGAGTTTCAAACTTTGGACGAAATATTTGTAATCTTCTGTTTTTCTCAGCTTCGATTGCCACCTCTAATCCATATGATACATAAGAGTCCCTAAAATACATGAAGCATTGGTAACATTATTTCTCAGGCAGCGCACATGATGTTTAATTAGGTTAGTCGATTACCTCCTGATCAGGTTACGCTTAAGACGGTGCCAGAAATTAAACATCATAGAGGAAATATCAAATTCCAGAAGAGAAGTAACTTCTAGCAATGCGTTTACTATTTGAATTGAATCATCTGAACCTGGTAAAGCTCAAACATTAAAAGTAAATAAATGGGTCATTGGCAAGAGAAGAATCTCAATCGTGATCAGCATAATCCATGAAATTTACCTGTGGCAATCAAGTCAACATAGGATTCACCCATGTCTGCATATAAACGAGCAATAGCTTTTACATCTTCTTCATCCTGAAAATGTGCCAAAGGGTCATAAAAATAGAAGCAAAACAACACATGGATTTCTACATATATTTACCAAACACCCAAGGTATAAACATATAAAATATAGCAAGAAATATAATATAATATAATATAATATAATAAGCACTTGTTAATATATTTTCTCGTGGAGTTTAGTGGCAATAAAGGAGAAATACGAAATGGTGGGCCAGAGTGGTAGTCTGTTCCTAGGGATCTGTATGTACTGCAGCAGTGAGAGAACAGACACAGCATGGGGAAAAATGATGAAAGCCAACATAGTAACAGCCTGATAGGCCATGTTCAATGCCACATCAGGACTATCACTAATCTAACAGTGATTTGGGCCACTACCACAGAGTTAACATTTCGGGGGTCTCCCAAAGTATTCACGAGGGGTGTGGCTAAGAGTGACACAACCATGCAACTTCAGGGACAAATGGAGCAATTCTCTCTTAATTTTTTAAAAACTTTTCCCTCTGCTAATCAACAGCCCTAGTGGCTTTTGTTTATCATAGCATCTTCCCCAACAGTCAGATTATTTTAAAAGCTCAGACTTGGATGCAATTGTGTTTGTTCAGAAACAAAAGTTAAAAATTTACTTTCAAAATTCAAAGATGCACTAAAAGAGTTTGCTTGGACAGGAAACTGTGGATTCATGGGTAAAATAACTTTACCAGCTCCAACAACAACAGAGCATTTTAGTTCCTTTTGTTAGACATGATTATATACATATGGGGCTATGGGCCATGGGCTTAGCTTAGAGTAGCCCAGCCGGCTATCCCCTCTATACAGGGTACGGCCAGGGAATGTTCAGGAGGTTTCCTTCGACTATAAGTCCAGAATTCTGAAGATTGAGTTCTATTAGGCAAGGATATTGGAGGCTGGTTACATTTCTATAACCCAACCCTATTTTTGCCTATATATTCATGTACGTTGTATCTCAACAATCAATCTACTACTTCTTGCAATCTACAATGCTTACACCTTTTCATTGCACATTCCAATGAAAGATAACTAAAAAAGAGCTAGAGTGACTCATTCATAAATTCTAATTACGGCGCCAGAATCACCAACGAAGTACAGTAATCCCACCAAATGATATGTGCAAAACATGAAGAAGAGGAATTGACAGATATACTGACTGTCCATGCAGAATATGGACAGAGATGTCATACCTTAGATGGATCTTTGAGCTGCTCTTTCAGACCCATAATATGAGGGACAAGAATTTGAATGAGAGGCATTTGCTCAGCAATAGTACCAGAGCCATGAGATACAGTAGCATGTATCAGTTCAGATGTAACTGAAATTAGAACATTAACTATATCAGTGAGGTTCCAACAAAACCTAAGGCATGAGAATCACTGGACTCGCCATCTTAGTTGTAACTAAAAACAGCCATTCCCAGTACTAACTACAGCCATTCATAGTAGGGATGCAAGTTCACTTGTTTGGGGTCATTGGGTCGACCCAAAACTTGCAAAAACGAACAAGAACGGCATACCACATAGATAGGAGAAAAAATGAACTAAACTAGCTGACCTGGGTACCCACTTGGATCCCGCTCAGAGTTTTGGTTTGGCCAAGCTTAGTTTATCTCATAAACCAGCTTTTACTACCTTATAAGCCCAGAAAATCAAGCTAATGTGACAAGCTTCCAAAGCTGTTTGGAAGAATATTGAGCAAATAACCATGACTCTTTAATATTAATCCCACGCAAATTGGGCACAATAGAGACATGTAATATGTTTCTGCTTTTTATTAAGCAATCAAGAAAGGCAGATGACTAATCATCCTCACTTCAATTGGATATCAGTGAACCACAGTAACAGAATCATGAGAGCCAAGTGGACAAAATATAAATCCCAAACATTAAATGTTGCTAGCAGTGCAAACAGGATACTTCATAGTTCATACAATGAAGCAGCTGGAGGAAACAATATGGACTCTGCTGGAAGGCAATGGCACGTGAAGGAGAAGGCAGCTTTTGGAATCCAGTCTTGGCAACAGCCAACAGGCATGGCAGCTCCATAACCCACCAACTCATTGACAAGAAGCAACTGCAGGACTGCTACCCGCAAATCTTAACTGTAGGCTGTAGTGGCAAAGGTGGTGTGAGAGTACCCTGGACTTCCCATGTATACAAACAAAAATAGAATGGAGCATGAAAATCCTTCAGGGGCACAGTTTCCAAATATAGTCTAAGAAGCTCCGCCTGTTTTGGCTAACACACAGCCTATGGAGAAGCAGAACTGGAAGTTGCTCTCTGTGAGACTGACCTCTGCGATTGGCAGGACTGGATGAGGATTTGGTGTGCCAGACTGCATAACTTTGTCTTCCGTGAGAACACGGAGGACATGATGTTGCAAAAAGCAATACACAAGGAGCGCATTGCACAGGGATCCCACAAGGTAGTCATGGCCCATGCCTCACGATGATGCAGCAGGGTGAGTACGCACATGCCAGCTAGACAGACATGGTACAGCCTGGGAGCTGGATCTAAGTGTGATTCATCATTGAGCCACTTCTATAGTTCTATGCACACTGCCACAGCGACACAGACAGCCACTTCTATATTTCTGATTCAGGGCTTGTTCGGTTATTGTTAAAATGGAACGGATTGAAGGGGTTGAAGGAAATTTTGACTCGTAGGGGATTTAATCCTCCTCAATCCCTCCCAATCCCCTTGGTTGGGGGATCAAACGAACAGAGCCTCAAGGGGCAGCATGTTGAATCCTGGTATCTGGAATCTGATACCTGGTACCAGATACATAGCAATTTTAAGGAATAGGTTATTGGGTAGTCGAAGGGTTGTATTCCATTGTTCCTAAAATGTTGAGGTGATGTCCTAAAATGCAGACAAACTATCATAGATTTGTCTCACGAAAAAGAACTATTTTAGCTCTGATCAACATTATCTAGTAGATATCTAATCACCATCTGAATATGTTATGCGTTTATGCGCCTTCAAAGTTGAAAATGCTTTCATATTATTGTAATTCTATTAAGCCATTTTATGTATATTTAATGGAAACTCACAACCGAAGTCATACTCAAATATTGTCACTGTTCACAATGTCAACTGGATGCATGAACACCGTTAAAGAAAAAAAACTTGACCTGCAAGGGGCAAGACAGCCCCAGGCATTGCATTAAGAAGACCTTCTCATGCAGGTAGAGAAAACCCCCCAATCCCTGCCCTACCCACCGGAGCCCATGTGAGAACAACCACAGACCTGTGTTTGGGACAGACAAGGGGATTTTTTTTAACCCCAGCCTGAAATTCACTCCCACGGGGAGTCACACTCAGGACCTAAGGAGTGCTACTGAGACCACCTAACCAACTCAACTAGAGGCCCTTTCACCCATTAAAGAACAATAATCTTATGAGCACTGCTATGTTTAGAATCTTGAATGTGAAATAATTAATTAATAAGTAGTAATAACTAAAAGAATGCCCCATGCGTTGCTGCGGCCTGCGGGGATCACAGATGGCATTGGACGGACAGACATGGTTTGGAATGAAAATCGGACAGCCTATCATTATCGGCTGGATCATTAGTATAGATAGCTTAGCTTACATGGAGACAAGACTCATAAATGAACATTAGTGGATGAACAGCTAAATGCATGTTAGTGAGGATGAGGCTTCCTAATGTGGATACCTTGCAAGAAGAGACGGCTATCATAATTGCATGCTAGTGGGGTTTTGTTTTTGTATAAGAGTATATTGTATAGACATAGATATATATAATCTAGAGACATATCAGGTTTTTATTATATCAGATGCAGAATCAAGTATAACCATGATACCACAAGCACACCAGAAAAATGGTCATAGAATTGTGTATAGAGTTCAATTGGTTAAATGTGGAAAAAGGGTGAAAAGTTTAAGATAACAAAAGTTGATCAGCCTGAATACAATAGAAATTAAAGGCATATTTAGAACAATACCATTTACAGCTGCCTCCAAGAATTGATCAGAGTTCAATGAAGAGAGTGCCAAATGGACCAAAGGATGTGATGCGAGTTCAGAGGCAGAGATTCTGGCAGAAAGAAGACTTTAATTATAATTACTGAAATCAATACTGTTAAGCAGCAGTAGCATAAGAATAGAATGAGACATACTACAACAGCTACACTTTCAAGGAATGAAGTATCACTATCAGAACACCAGAAACTTCATACCCATGACAGAAACGAAGCCAAGAAGAAAAACCCTCCAAAACCTGCAAAGGAACAATCAAAGATATAAATGCAGGTTGTCGTTTCACTTCTGAAATGTATCTCAGAATTGCAAGTTAACTTCTACGTTTCAATAAAAAGACATTTAAAACATGAATTGGATGCTTCTCCTAAAAAGACATTGCTGTATGTAGAGATAAAAGATCTATTAACTCACATCTAAGGTAGTTTATACAAAGTGGATATCACATTTGCACGTACAAAATAAATGGACAGTACATTATATACTATCTCTCAGTTAAAACACAATCTGCCAGTCAGTGTACAGGGCAGAATATATATAAACTATAAGGACCAGCAACTAGGATATTAGCTCCAATGTTATTAATGAAGGTAGCGAGCTCCTTGAGGGAAAGCTAATGACAACCATCAAAGTAACTGAGGACAACTACAAATTTATGGAAGAAAGGAGAGTAGCACATAAAGGGCCAAATCATGGGAGCACATTACATGTGCATGTAGCAGAGTAGGTAGAAAATAAATAGCTAAGCTCTGAACAAAAAAAATGAATGCGTAGGCACAACCTCTTTATGCATCATAACACTAATAAAGGGATTAGTATCATAAAAGGAAATGTTGAAGAGGAAATAAACCTGTTCTTTCAGCTGATCAATGGCCATGCAAGCAGTTAATAAATCAATAGCAACATTAGCAGATGAACAAAGGTCAATCTCAAATTGTCTGCGCCTTTCAGGACGAGCCGCGATTTTATAACTAGAAGTTTCCTGTAATAAACACAACAATGGACAAAGTTCAATTTCACTGAGACCGTCACATGGCATACCGATATATGGAATTATGGATGTTATATGCATGAGCCATTTTTGGTAACTTAAGTCACATGAATAAATCTATGAGGAAGAATTATGTCCACCATAAACGCCCAGGATTGTTACAGGGGATCTGGCCATCCATGTAAGGAGGCTAGAGATTTGCCAAAGCTCAAGTGCAGGCAAATAGAAGGCATGCAATTACAGGCTGGGTTGTGCACATGTGGCACGAACATCCCAGATCATGCTCTCGGCACAGATTGCCAGAAATCTGCATGACTCATGGTCCTTGTAACTACACACTACACAGTGGTGGTAGCCTCATCCTAAAGCAGAGCATGCCACAGGCAGTGGATAGAAATATCAAAGTAGTCGGGTACAGCAGAATGGACAAGAAGCAAAGAAGAGGAGAATCGGGATTTGGAGAGGAGGGGAGGTAAGGATGGCAGAGATGACAGAGATGTGGCTCCTTTGAAGGAAGCGGTATAACCGTTAACAAAGTATTCTCTCTGAGACTCAGCCATTCTCGAAGTCCCCGTGTATGTAAACTTGTGAGAGAACAAGAAAAGGACCACAACTTAACTTCCATTAAATTTTGTTTTACAGTTTTGTTTGAGTTATTCAGATTTTTTTTCCTCGAACACAGGGCTCAGGAGAGCTGCGCACATGAGAAATTCGCCTTACATACGCACCTTTGCCAAAAGAAAAGGATGGCCACAGTGTTTTGGATAACATAGGTGTGTCATTTTTTGATAAAAAGCTCGAAGAACAAATAAGTACCTGCGGCAAAACTATAAGCAGTTCAAGGAAGCCTGGAATAAATTCTGGATGAGCTTTCATTTCATCTCTTAGCCAATTCACAATTCCACCAGCTCCCCAGTCCTCTACAGGTACATGCACAGCCAGAGCAGCAATTGCAATACAAATCTGAACATGGTCCAAAGTGTGTTAGACTGTTTGTGTTACAAAAATTGTGTTAGCATAAACAATGCCTGCTTAATTCTATATTTTTTACCTGTGTTCTAACTTTTTGTGGTCCCTTATTAAACTTTTTCAGCAATACCTGCAAATGCAGCAAGTTTAAATAAAAAGTAGCAAAGCTCCTTGAAAGGTCAACCAGATATTATAACAAGGTTAAGAAATCAAAAGGACCAGATAGGAGAACACAGTATACATTGCAGTAGAACTTCAAAAACAGAGTATTTCATAGAAAAACACAAAGAGGCACAAAGTATACCCTGCATTGTTCTAATCATTGCCCCCAAACAGGGACGGAGCCCAGTAGAGGCGAAACTGGGCTCCGGCCCCCCCTTGGCGAGAGAAAAGTGAGAGTATGTCTGTCTGCAACCGAAATCAGGATTGAAAGATGACTACAGCTCGTCTGTCTCTGCAAGAAATCAGGAACTACGAGTAGAAGTGGCAGTACTACGCCTAGTCTGCATGACTACAACTGGCCAGCAATATGCATTTTGATGCCTAGTAGAAAACACCAAAATATATCCAGATATGACATGATTGCATGATATGTTTAGTTATGTGAAAATTTTTCTAGTCATTTCTTTTATTTTTATATAGTCGAGGACCTGAACTGCCCTCCTCGCTAGTTCAATACTAGCACCAAATTTTAGTTGATATATACGAGACTAAATTTCATAATTGCTTGTTAGTAGAAATTATACTACAAGCTTAATACTTTCTTCTTAATATATTACGTATTTTTTTGCTGATAAATTTACAATGGTAACAATAATCCCCCCCCCCCCTCCCCCTGATTACTGATCACGCTCCACCACTGCCCCCAAAGATAGCATTAGGTCTACCTATGCACAGCAATAAGCTTAGAAGGTTTGGTGGTTTGGCAATCCTTGAAGTGAATAAGTGATAGAAAGGTATTTGCTACCCAAAATAAATAAATGTGCCCTTTGCATGTACTAGTCATTGCCCCAAGGTAACATTAGGTCCACCTTGATATATGCACAGCAATTAGTTTCCCATGTTTGGCTATTGGGCAAGCCTTGGAGTGACAGAAAGGTGTCCACTGCCCAAAATAAATAAGTGTGCCCTTGTATAAAAGTTTACTAAACTTCAGCTTGATGATTGACTCAAGTGGTGGTGTCGCCTACTGGGAGTGAGTAGGATATTTAAGGGCTAGAGAACAGAAATACTACCTCTGATTCCAAATGCGGGGCATTTCATACGATTACATTATCTGGTCAAACTTTCAACTTGGACCACCAACATATGAAAAATTATGTTGATTCACAATCACAACACACGGATGATGTTACCATATGCATCATGGAAAATATTTCCATAATATACAATTTTCACTATCTAAAACATTTTAACAAAAGTCGGAAGCCAAAGTGTCATATTAGAAACAGTGTCACTGTCACAACGACCTACATTTCGAATCAAGGGGGTAGTTTTTAGTTTCAAAGGTTATAGGTGTAAATTAATCAGGTTAGATGCGACTAGAAATGGTGTCTGACTTTCTGTTTACTGCTTCAGTCTGTAATCACTTATAATGGTTTCTTTTGAATGTCTAGACTAGTGAATTGACTTCCAACGTAATTATATGACAAATAATATGATACACAAATACTTACATGTGTTTTACGTTGTGCAAATACTATGTGATATTTTTAAGCCACTTTAGAGATCACAAACTGCAATCGAACTACATGGTGGCCCTAGCTAACTTCTTTCCACAATATACAACATAGATACTCTGTAAAAGAAACTTCACAAGACAGTGCTTACATATAAAGAATCCTGTAATGATCGAAAAGCTTCCGAGGGTAACTCCTCAAAGTCCCTTTGTACCTACAGATAACATGGAATGGTATTACTTAGAATCACTGTGAAAACTAAGTAAACTATAACATTTCTAAATAGTTCATGCAAGGTGCGGCTACGCCCCTTTCTGTTTACCTTGCTTCTGAGGGTCTGAGAACAAAAGATGAGAGTTTCCAAATTACTGCTTTCATCATGAAGTAAACTGTCAGCTACCTGCATAAGGAGAATGGGAAAACACTCAAATATGCTCAACTTGACAATAAAATGGCTGCAATATAATGCAATGTCAAAAAAAAAAATCATCTACCATAATCCAGAATACATTCCAAGCCGACAATAAACTCTAAATTTTATACAGACGCACTATATATGCCCATAGTAGGTCAAGAAATTAGAAAACACTGAAAGAGAGTGTCATCTTTGGTGAATTCCCACATGCGGCCAATGCACAACTATATCATCCATTCATCTTCTTAAATCATCACTTCCTAACAGCAGTCTGTTCAAAGGCCTGGATAGCCACAGCAACACATTACGAGACAACCTCCAATTACAGGAGATTGACTAAGTTGAACCAGTCACTGGCATCGCATCAAACTCACGTCAAAGTCCTATAAAAGACACTTGGATGAAGCTCAACTTGTAGATTTGCGTCATCAGCGTTCACTAGAAAGTAGTAACCCTAAGCTAGAAGGAATTGACAGGATTAGAAAATTAAACTGTACCTAAAAGATCCGGTCTCTGAGTTTTCCAAACTAATGTACAACTGAGACCAAAACCATCCTGCATTAGACATCCTACCAGCAGCCTCAGCTGTAGCAGACACATTGTGCAGTCAACAGGGGTCAGAACAAAATCCCACTCCTAGAAATCTAATCGCAATCCCACTTCCGACAGATTACAGAACCACTCCCAAAGGTGATACAATTCACCCTAGTTCAGGCCGAATTCACACGACTGCACGAAAATCCCACTCTGAGCCGACACAAGTTAGCAGCGTCCCACTCCCTAAACACAGAAACCAACCCTCACCCAGTTTAGGACACGAACGGGAAGAGAGCGAATCGAAAGAAGAAGCGTGAGCACACCTGCCAGGCGTCGAGCGTGTGCTGGAAGTCCTGAAGCCAGCGGTCCGCGGCGGTGCGTATGGCGGCGTCAGGGTGGTGGTACAGCGCCGCGAGCGCCTCCTTCACCGTCGCCGTCGCCGTCGCCTGCGCCTCCATGACAGCGACGGCCTCACCCAGCTCTAACCCTCCCTCAGCCGCCTACTCCTCCCTCCCCCCGCCGGCCTGATGTAATCTCCCGGTGTATTCCTCCGGCAAGCTGGTTGGATCTGCCGAGGGATTCGTCGGGTGGGTAGGGTTTAACAGAGGAAATTTTGAAACGAGGTGAGGATGGGAGCAGACGAGTTTGGCCGTGCTTTGTGTTGCGCGTGCCTGCGCGATTCGACAGAGTATAGACGGACTTGTTTAAATTCTCTTTTCTTTTTTGTTTGGCTTTTGCGCGTATAATTAATAATAACGTTGTGACGCTGGGTGTGAGTTGTCCGCCAGTCTATGCACGTGGGCCCTGGTTTGAGGTAATGCTAGGAGCTTATCGGTTGTTGAGGGGGTTGTTCATTGATAGGAAGTATTGACTAGCAAACATTTCCATACATGTCTCACCAAGGAAGCACTTGAAGCTCGGGCAGTAGTCGCATGCGCACCCATCTCTCGAACCCTCTTGTTCTGCTGCAGTTGAGCGAGGTGGAAGCAAGCTTATCGGTTGTTGAGGAGGTTGTTCATTGATAGGAGTATTGACTAGCAAACATTTCCATACATGTCTGACCAAGGAAGCACTCTGGGGCAGTAGTCAGCATGCACACCCATCTCTCGAACCCTCTTGTTCTGCTACAGTTGAGCGAGGTGGAAGCAAGCACACCGGTCTCCGCCGCCGATCTTCCTCATCTTCGATGGCCCTTGGGGCGTCGCGAGGCGGTGGAGACCGTTGATCCCTTGCCGGTCGGTGGTGACGGTCCTAGTTGTTCTAGGGTTAGGGTTCCAGCAACGTGGTCGAGGCGGCGGCGGCGACGGCGTCAAGGAATAAGGTCCTCTCGTGCTCTTCCCCGTCTCGGTGGTGTTCTTCTCCGGCGCCATCGGCTAGTGCGTGGAGGTGGAGTCCGGCTTCTTCAGCTCCTGTACAGTTGTCTGCGTTGGCTGGTATCTCGTCGTCTCGGGAACAGGAAGGCAGCGATACTGGCGGCGCGTTTCTTCAAGGATGCAGTGACAGCTTCGGGTGTTGCGGTAAGATGGAGAGTGGATTGAGTTCCAGTTTCCCTCGGCGCTAGTCGACAGCGAGCTCTGATCCATGGTCGGAGAAGCTCGGGGTGCATCCCTGGCCGATGTTCTTTCAACGGTGACTTCAACCCGTCCACGGGTGTCCACAGCGGCTCCTTTCAAAGCTTTTCAGCGATGGGGCTTCTCCAGATCTGGGCGACCTTGGGTGATTTTGACGCCGGTGATGGCCGGCGATGGACTCCTCCATTGCAGACGGTGTGCACAGCTTCTAAGGATCTTGTTGACATTTCTGTTTTCTTTAGGGGTCTTTGTGCAAGTTGGTTGGTACTGTTGTATCTGTATCCTATAATCCTGTATCTGCACTGGGCTATGTTGGTGTACGTTTTCCTTATCTACTAATACAGATATGGTTTATCAAAAAAAAAGGAAGTACTTGAAGCTTGTTCCTTAACTGATTTAAGCTTCGAAGTTGACGTGTTTACTTGGCAGAATAATAGTCATCGGTGTGAGGGATACATCAGGGAAAGACTAGATCGTGTAGTCGCAAATGTGGAATGGTTGTCTCGATTTCCTGGTGTTCGGGTGATAAATGGTAAACATCACCACTCGGATCACTGGCCGGTGGTGGTAGTCACTGAGGCAGAAGAAATGTATCGGTCGTGCAGTGTACAGCCTGCCTTCAGGTTTGAGGCATGAGGAGATGTGTGAGACCATCGTGGAAAATGCTTGGAAATTGTCTACGAATGCTAGAAGAGGGAAGGTGAGTGATGCAGTACAAGATGTTGCTGCCGATTTGTGGGACTAGAAATGCAATATCTTGGGGGATTTAGAAAAAAGAATCAAGAAGACAAAGAGAACCTTGGAAGATTACCGCCGAGACCAGCCGCGAGGAATATTTCCAGGGAGCGGGTCCTGCGATACAGACCGGAGAAACTTGAAGGTCAGAAAGACCTTTACTAACGACAGCGAGCGCATGTTCGATGGCTACATAAGGGCGATCAAAATTCGAGTTTCGTCCATCAGTTTGCCTCGGAGAGGAGGCAGAAAAATAAAATAAAAGAAAATAAAATAAAATAACTTGTGACAGATAATGGTGTGGTAGTGACCGATGAAGGGGAATGCAAACAATGGTTACTAATTATTATTCTAGTTTATTTGAATCCCATACAGGTGGTCGACATGATGACCTTCTGGCTTCTGCAACATGTATTAGTGAGAGTGTCAACGGAGGTTAATCAAGTCCTATGTCGGGAAGTGAGCAGTGAGGAGATCAAGCAGGCGCGGGATGGAATCAGCGACCTAAAAGCTTCAGGTTCGGATGGGATGTCTGCTCTTTTTTATAAACAATTTTGGCACATTGTAGGAGATGATATTGTTAGGGAGGCTAAAGCTTTTTTGGAGGGTGCTGAAATGCCACGGGGATGGAATGAAACTACAATGGTTCTTATTCCCAAGGTACAGTGCCCAGAAAAATTAAAAGATCTCCGCCCAATTAGTCTGGTTCTTATTCCTAAGGTATAGTGCCCAGAAAAGCTAAAAGATCTCCGCCCAATTAGTCTTTGTATAGTGGTGCATAAAATCATACCCAAGGTGTTGTCTAATAGATTAAACCTAAATGCTACTTTCAGCGCGCGCAGGCATTAACGTCGCGGCCTGCACACCCGCGCCCGTGCGTGCCATGCTGTTGTGGGCCCACCAATTACATTGTTCAAATTTTCTGTCTGTTTCCCCCTCTTTCTCTATCTGTTTCCGTCTCTCTCTCTCCTCATTTCCTCCCCTCCCCCCTCTCTCTCCCGCGCCCGTCGCGTAGCCGACGACGCCGCAGATCTGCGGCGGCGCACGCGTGCGTCGCTGCTACAACCACCCCTGAAGGACCGAGAACGGCGACCAGAGGGGGGGTGAATGAGAGCCTCAAATTTCTCTCGAAATGTTCGGGACACTCTTCCCAAAAACCAAACCCAGTTGCTCACCGGCAGTGGAGGAAATTCACCGAAAACCCCAAAACACAGGTTCTCAACCCCTAGGGAAAAGAGGCAAGAACCTAGACAAAACAGGCGCAAACAGTGACCGTCGGACCACTTGATCAAGACCACCGGACCATATCACAAGGTCCGGAGCCTTGGTCCGACGCTTCTGCAGGTGACCGTCGGACTGGTCTGACGCCCACTTTTGAAAGTCCGACACCCACACAGAAACCACACAGTGAGTGTCGAAGCTCCGGACCTCTGGTCCGACGCTCACTGTCGGACTATGGGAAGTAGTCCGGTGCTCACTCTAGCCTCTGCGCAAAACAACACAGCAAGCTCCCTAGCTCTGGAGTTTGGTCTGAAGCTCACCGTCGGACTAACGCACCTGGTCTGACGCCCTTCGTTGCTTGACACTTTTAGCTGGTCAAGACCACCGGACCACTTGCAATGGTACGGAGCTCGGGGAAAGTCGTCCGGAGAGTGGTCCGACGCTCTCGAGCAGAAACTCTGAAACTCGCAAAAACAGTTTCTACTCCGCCAAATCTTCCCAAAACCCAACCAAATGATCACCAACTACAACCAAACTTTGTAGGCATGATCCTAGTGC
This sequence comes from Microstegium vimineum, assembly GCA_022036555.1. Taxonomy (NCBI): domain Eukaryota; kingdom Viridiplantae; phylum Streptophyta; class Magnoliopsida; order Poales; family Poaceae; genus Microstegium; species Microstegium vimineum. The sequence continues at coordinate 35,870,435 of CM039124.1, read as the reverse complement.
AGTTGGGGAGCTATCTCGAAGAAATCATCGCTCAATTTGGCTTAGAGCAATGGGAGGAGAAGAGATTTGGGGAAAAGCTCAAGAACAAAGAACTCCACAAAGAAAATGCCCGATCCACGCACTCGTGAGGTTTGAGGAGAATTCCTTCGGTGCAAAGAAGCTCCTCACGATTATGCACAACTTGGTTCAAACGGATTTGCAAGAGCTACTCCCTACAAAGAGAAATCATCTCGGGAAAAGAGGAAGCAAAAGCAAAACGCGAAGAACACAAGCAAAACGGGGACACAATCACGAAATCGAAGCCACCATGGCTTAAGGAGGTTACGGCCTCCGATTCCTCGCAACAAACCCAAGTTCTTAAAAAGGTTGGTAGAAACAACCTAGGGATCTCCTGAACTAGAGCAAGAGAGAGGGGCAAGTGATTAGGGTTCAAGAGATGGGATGAGGGATACCCCTTCACCCCCTACTTATCGGGCTTTGGCTATTTCCCAAAGACCCCCTAGATATATTGAGTGAACTACCTAGCCTAAGCATTGCAGTCCAAGCTCCGGAAAATATCTCCCGCATTTTGAATGGACGACCCCGCTTCCTGCCGGGAGTTGTCGTCGCCTCGACGCAACCTCCAGAATTCTGCCACATATCATCCCCGCTTCCTCGGAAGCTCCACCTAGGTTTTGAGGCCCAAACCCAGGAAACCCGCCACCGGTAGCTTTGGGCTCAACTACCGAACCCCGAGTTTTGAGGCCCAAACTCGGAAACCGTCCTCGGATGGTTTTGAGGCCCAAGCCACCAAACCGCTCGACTTGCGCGTCCACCGTCTTGACTTGGTCAACTCGGTCTACCTCCATGTCTTCTCTCACTCGCCGGTGCCAAGTACTAGCCACCACAGCTAGTCCGCCGGCGCCCATGGTCCCTCAGTCCGAGCCCCGCTTACGCCCTTCACCGCTCTCACTCCATCAGCACGGCAAGCCTCTACTCGACCTTCTCCACGCCATTGACTACTGTCACTAGGCATAGCACCTGCACACCACAAGCCGATAGACATGCACACATTTTCTTTCGCAAAGGGTTAGAATAAACCGCTCAAACTGAAACACTCACATGTTGGTCAATCACTCATCATCAAAGTTGAACATACATGGGTACTTATCCACCATGTGTTCGCAATCTCCCCTTTGATGAGTGCATTGTCAACACAAGTGCATTTCAGATTTGAGCCACAAGGTAAAGCTCTCCAAATGACCAAAAAGCTAAGAAAGCCAAAGTGGGGTCACTTGAGAGAAGCAAAGCTAATCCAAAACTTGGTTCCCAAAGACATGGGCAACGACTCGACGCAACCAAGCAAAACAAAACTAGCCCTCAAGAAGAGGCAGAAAATGGGCTCAACACCGCTAGCAAATCCAAGATACCAATCACAGCTCTCAAAGCTCAGACTTTCAATAAAAACACTAAGGGAGCTCAAAAGATACCAATTGAAACCACTTACGTCCCTTAATGCTCAAGAAGCAGTCGAAACCTGTCGGAGCCAACAAAGCAAGCTAGACCCTCCAGAAGAGGCAAAGGCTCAACACATCTAGCAAAAGCTCCCCCTGGGCAAAAGCACACTCAAGATACCAAATGAGCTCCTTAGGGCAAAAGAAGCACACAAAACTCCCCCATGACCAAAGAAGCTCTAAACCAATGAAACCAATGAGATGCACTCTTTCTCCCCCTTGGAAGTAGATGGCTAAAAATGGAATGAAATGCAACTCTCTCCCCCTTGTTGACACATGTAGCTCATCAAACATCAACAACTCAAGATCCGGCTACAAATGCCATAAAGTGCAAAATGAGTGCAAAAGCTTCATACTTAGAGCTAAGACAATGAATAGATGCTCTAAGTGATGTGATCCTGTGAGAATAGGAAAAACTCTACGTGCCCAACAAAGACTCAAGTTGAGCTTAAGATCACTTTAGAAACTATTTTAGAGAGCATATCATGTGAGAGCAGAGAAAGGGTATCACCTCCTAGAGACAACTAAACATGACAAACAAGATAGGATCTATCTCAAAGCAATCTCATGTATAGCAAGTAGAACTATCCCTTAGCAAAGTTCATACAACAAGCCAATGACCCAACTGAATGAATTTTCCAAATTTCAGCCAATTTTAGTTTTAGGCACATTACAAGTTGTATGTGAGTGGTTGTAAGCAAGGTGATGCCACTGCTTACCAACCGGGTGAAGTTAAAGGACTTGACACACCGGTTTTGGTCATACACGACACCGCTCAAGTATCGACCCATATGGGAAGCAGTCTCGAACACACGGTGAAGTGCTCACAATGGAGACCCAACTCAATCTTTCCAATTCACAAAAGAGAGAGCAATTTCATTTTAGATATTAATCATGGTGCTCAAAGGAGTGAATGAAACAATGAAGAGCCATAGTTACAAGCTATATACAAGACAACCAAGAAGGATCTTCAAAAACTTACACATGCTAGTGCCATTTCAGAGGTGACATGGGGAATTTAAAATCAGTTTTAAAGATTTTCTAACTTAGCTCTATTGCATATCATATAGATTGCGAACACATGATGGATAAGTACCCATGTAGTTCAGTTTTGTGATGAGTGATTGCCCAACACTTGAGCGGTTCAGTTTGAGTGGCTTACCCTAACCCTTTGCGAAAGCAAATGTGTGCCTGTCTATCGGCTTGTGGTGTGCAGGTGCTATGCCTAGTGACAGTGGTCAATGGCGTGGGGAAGGTCGAGTAGAGGCTTGTGGTGCCGATGGACTAAGAGCGATGAAGGGAGAAAGCAGGGCTCGGACTGAGGGACCATGGGTGCCGGCGGACTAGCTGTGGTGGCTAGTACTTGGCACCGGCGAGTGCGAGAAGACATGGAGGTAGACCGAGTTGACCAAGTCAAGACGGTGGACGCGCGAGTCTGACCGGGCGAAGACAAGGTGGCTCGCGTCGAGTGGTTTGGTGCTTTGGGCCTCAAAACCATCCGCGTCGGTTTCCGAGTTTGGGCCGCAAAACTCGGGGTTTGGTAGTTGAGCCCAAAGCTACCGGTGGCGGGTTTCCTGAGTTTGGGCCTCAAAACCTAGGTGGAGCTTCCGAGGAAGCGGGGATGGCACGTGGCGGAATCCTGGAGGTTGCGTCGAGGTGATGGCAACTCCTGGCAGGAAGTGGGGTCGTCCATTCAAATGAGTGGCTGGGAGTTACCGACTTGGATTACAATGTCTTAGGGCTAGGTAATTCGGTCTTGTATCTAGGGGGGTCTTTGGGAAATAGCCAAAGCCCTGTTAAATAGAGGATGAAGGGGGTATCCTCATCCTTATCTCTTGCATTACTCTCTCTCCCACCTATTCCTAGGTTTTCCTTCCCTAGCTCCTTCTTGCTTGAGATCCACCGTGTCACCGGTGTAAGAACTTGTGATTGATGCGAGGAATCAGAGGCCGTAACATCCGCAAGCCATGGTGGCTTCGTTTTCGTGGTTGTGTCCCCGGTTTGCTTGTGTTCTTCCCATCTTGCTTTTGCTCTCTCTTTTTCCCAGATGATTTCTCTTTGTTGAGAGTAGCTTTGCAAAATCGACTTGAACCAAGTTGTTCGTATTCGTGAGGAGCTTCTTTGCACCGAAGGAATTCTCCTCAAACCTCACGAGTGCGTAGATCGGGCGATTTCTTTGTGGCGTTCTTCGTTTTGCTCTCTTCTCCCCAAATCCGAGTGTTCCCGTTTACCCTCTCCAAATTGAGCGATGATTTCTTCGAGATAGCTCCCCAACTACACTAGGATCATGCCTACAAAGTTTGGTTGTAGTTGGTGATCATTTGGTTGAGTTTTGGGAAGATTTGGCGGAGAGAAGTTCGTTTTTGCGGGGAACAATTTTCTTTTTGTGAGCGTCGGACCACTTTGCCCTAAGCTCCGGACCATTGCAAGTGGTCCGGTGGTCTTGACCAGCTACTCGTTAAGCAGTGAAGGGCGTCGAACCACCCTCCAGACCTCTCTGTTTTGAGCTCCGGACCATTGTCCATTGGTCCGGTGGCTCTATCCTGGAGGCTGCTCTACGCGTCGGACCAGGCACATTAGTCCGACGGTAAGCATCGGACCAGAGTCCGGAGGTAGGGTGCTTGCTGTGCTTTTTCCTTGATGGTGAGTGTAAGCACCGGACTACTTTCCATAGTCTGACAGTGAGCGTCGGACTAGTTGTCCGGAGCCTAGGCTCTCACTGGTTGTTCTCTCGTTGAGCACCGAACTTCCAAAAGAGGGCGTCGGACTAGTCCGGAGGTGCCCTGGTGTGCACCGGACTAAAGACGCCCTTCACTGCTTGACATCCGGAGGGTAGTCCAACGCTCTCGAGCAGAAACTCTGAAACCCGTGAAAATAGTTTCTACTCCGCCAAATCTTCCCAAAACCCAACCAAATGATCACCAACTGCAACCAAACTTTGTAGGCATGATCCTAGTGCAGTTGGGGATCTATCCTGAAGAAATCATCGCTCAATTTGGCTTAGAGCAAAGGGAGGAGAAGAGATTTGGGGAAAAGCTCAAGAATGAAGAACTCCACAAAGAAAATGCCCGATCCACGCACTCGTGAGGTTTGAGGAGAATTCCTTCGGTGCAAAGAAGCTCCTCACGATTATGCACAACTTGGTTCAAACGGATTTGCAAGACCTACTCCCTACAAAGAGAAATCATCTCGGGAAAAGAGGGAGCAAAAGCAAAACACGAAGAACACAAGCAAAACGGGGACACAATCACGAAATCGAAGCCACCATGGCTTAAGGAGGTTACGGCCTCCGATTCCTCGCAACAAACCCAAGTTCTTAAAAAGGTTGGTAGAAACAACCTAGGGATCTCATGAACTAGAGAAAGAGAGAGGGGCAAGTGATTAGGGTTCAAGAGATGGGATGAGGGATACCCTTCTCCCCCTACTTATCGGGCTTTGGCTATTTCCCAAAGACCCCCTAGATACATTGAGTGAACTACGTAGCCTAAGCATTGCAGTCCAAGCTCCGGAAAATATCTCCCACATTTTGAATGGACGGCCCCGCTTCCTGCCGGGAGTTGCCATCGCCTCGACGCAACCTCCAGAATTCCGCCACGTGCCATCCCCGCTTCCTCGGAAGCTCCGCCTAGGTTTTGAGGCCCAAACCCAGGAAACCCACCACCGGTAGCTTTGGGCTCAACTACCGAACCCCGAGTTTTGAGGCCCAAACTCGGAAACCGTCCTCGGATGGTTTTGAGGCCCAAACCACCAAACCGCTCGACTCGAGTCACCTTGTCCTCGCCCGGTCGGACTCCAAGTCCCCTGAGCCTCCGCTCGACTCGTGCGTCCACCGTCTTGACTTGGTCAACTCGGTCTACCTCCATGACTTGGTCAAAAGTTAATACCATGAACCTTAAATAGACAGGGTATGAATCATGAGCCGAGAACTATATCACATTAATCAACAACTTAGTCAATATGGTTCCCTATCATGATATTTTCCCACTAGCATAAGCAAAAGCAAGAATTCGTCTTTATGACGTTTTTACCCTTTAAATGTCATAGATCATGTCACTTTTCAAAATTTTAATTTTGGATGCGATCTTCTTGTTTTATTCAATATTAAAAGGAATTTAAACTAAGTGAAAAGTTTCATGAAGGAATTGTTTTTATTTTTTTTTTTTGAAGGGAAAGTGAATAAATAAATGAAAAGGTATAGAGAAAAGGGAGAGACGTGGCAAACGAGTCAGATTTGAAGTTTGAATTTGAAGGGGTGCTGACTGGTGGGTCCAGGCCCTAGAAGTGCATTCGGCCGAATGCCTTTGGAGCCGTTTGGCCACGGGGATCTCTGCATTTGAATTTCTTACCTCTGAATGTTGATGTGCTCTGAACTTTCTGATTTTTTGCTAAAAATATGATTCGTCCGAATAAAAAAGGTGGTCGTTTTGGTCCAAATTTCTTCTGGTACGTGTCATGGAAGTGTTCAGCATGGTTCAGTAATCCTTGTGATGTTTTGATAAATTGGAGTTTCGACCGAACTCCCCATACTTGTTTCAGAGCCTGCTAAATTCATTGACAGAGTTTGAAGAACCATTGCCGCCATGGGTTGACTCGCAACCGCTGGGCCTTGTCGTATCGGCAAGTGACTTGTCGATGGTTGGGCGTACGACACTCTGGGTATTGCCGTTTGCAGATTCCCTGTTGGCAACTACACCGTTGGAGATGTAGCATAATGCATCATTGGAACCATCGGCTGTACAGATGTTGCCGATGCCATGAGAACCTTCCACCCTGCATGGTTATCTTGAGCCAATCTGGAATCAGCATATAGACTTGGAGACATACCGTGTCCCCACCAGTCGGCAGAAGTTGGCTGATTCTGGATCACAGGTCCAGACATTGTTGAAGCCACCAGATTTGTGTTCACCTGAGTAGTGCTTGTTGGGCTCAATCTGGGTGGCGTGATCTCATTGGCAGATTGGCTCATAATTAGTGCGGACACCTTCGGGACCGCTGATGGAATCGCAATAGATGCCGATTTGAATTGACAATACTCCGGACCAACATAATATGGTGCCTGTCCCTTGAAAGCTTGCTTGACAGCGTTGCATACGGTATCAGACAACACATTGGATTGGCTAATTAATACATTATTTAATGCAGAATTAACCGTCTCTTATATTTTACCAGGATCGGCGTCGAAAGTAGTCTGCCGTGGCGACGACGGATCTTGTTTCTGTACTACTTCACCGATCCCGTTCAGGCTGAAGGATTTGAGATACAATCGCTTGTACTCCTCCATTGCCTGCTCCATAGCCTACTTCTGATGACCTGTCAGATCTGTTGTGGAGACTTCAATGACACTCCTTGGATTAGTCATGATAGATGTAAAAATTTGTATAATCGGGTCCCACTGGGCGTGCCAAAAGAGGTGTTGACACAAAAAGCGTCAGGATCTGCGAACACCTCGGGCTATTACCCAAAGCTCGGTATCCGGAGGCGTGCCAGTCGATTTGACCAGTTAATCGACAAGGACGATAACTAGAACAAGATCCAATCCAGACAACGGCGATGCGCCCAGATGCTGGGATTTAGGCTTGATCAGGATAACTAGAGCAGAGCTGAACGAGGGCAACAGCGATGCGCCCGGATGCCAAAGCTCAGAGGTACTCCCATGCGGAACTTGCAAGGATTTGACGGAGATCAAGCTGATGCAGCCCATCGAAGCTTGAAGAACTCGTTGATAACTACAGCTAATGCAATAAAGGGTAAATTGCGATAAAAAGTAGAATAAGAGTAAAATTGGTTTGTTTGATATTGGATTGATTGTCATACACGTAGCCCTCGGGCACATATTTATACTCCCACATGGAGAGTTGTACAGAGATACGACCCGTACCCTTCCTAAAACAAACTCCTAACTTTAAGGAAACTGACTCACGCAGGAGCCGGATAAAAATATTTATTTTCCTAAACAAACACGCCTATTTTAAAGGAAAACAAATGACTCATGCAAGAGTCGGACTCAATCTACTATAATAATACTGGTATAAAATCACCAGTTTCCTTATGCCTCTCCTTCGATGAAAACGTTCCATCGGCAGATCCCTTCAATCCGCGGCTCCCTTCTTCGACCACCAGTAATCCTCTGCTGACACCAAGCGCTAGGTCACCCTGTACTCATCGGCACCCCATGCTCATCGGCATCGGCAATATTTCCCGATCGGCAATCTTGTACTTGGTAACTTGTCTTCACCAGTCAGTCCCTATTAGCAATCGGCATCGGCATCAGCAACATCTCCTCATCGGCAATCGGCATACCTCCTCATCGGCAATCGGCAACAGCAACTTTACAGCCCAGGCGACTTGACTTCACCAATTAACCTTATCGGCAATCGACATCGGCAACATCCGAAACCTCCAGCTTCCATCGGCAACAGACTTAGTCTTCCCACAGCATACTCCCATCGGCAATACTGATCTATATCTTCCCGATGCCGATGGAAAACGGCTGCTGACCAACACAAGTCTTAGCTCATTTGACACGTGCCGAAAAACGGTGTCAACAGTTTCACAACCACGAGATGAAGGCGTGCGGGGACCTCGTCGGCGGTCGGTGCGGCTAGACACAGACCTCGGCGCGACCTTCGAAGCATGACGCGGCGTGGAGCGCAGCCTGGCCCTCGCCGGTCACCTCCGTGCGGCACGGACCTCGACGATGGGAGGGAGACGGGGCAGTGTAGGGGCGGACGGGGCAGACGGCGGCCTTCGCCGGAGTTGCGCGCGGGGAAGACCGGGAGGGGAGCCGCGGTGGACCGGCGGCGAACCAGAGGACCGGGAGGACGACCGGAGTTGCGCGCGGGTGGATGTGGTGGCGGCGGCGGGAAATTTCAGCAGCCCTTCGGGGTCAAAATGGCGGGCGAGGGGAAAGTGAGGAAGAAGACGACGCGTTAGGTCTTATATATGGCAAGAATAACTGAGGTGGGCGCGTTAGGTTGACCGCCTCGGTTACTATTAACCGAGGCGGGCGCGTTAGGTTTCCCGCCTTCGTTAATATTAATCGAGGCGGGCGGGTTAGGTTGCCCGCCTCGGTTGTGTTTTTCCTGGGAGGGGCATTATGTGAGACAGATATAGGGATGGGTGAGGTAGGAGGAAGACAGAGAGGGATGGGTGAGGTAGGAGGAGATGTAAAGTGAGTAGTATGTAGTAGTAGTAGGAGAGTAGTCAAGTTAGGAGAGTAGTAGGAGAGTTGGAGGAGGACAGTAGTAGTACTAGTATGAGAGTAGCAGTAGTTGTGAGAGTAGTAGTAGCAGTTGTGAGAGTAGTAGTAATAGTAAGGAGAGTAGTAGTAGGAATTAAAGTGAGACATTCAATAGAAATATATGTAAAGGCATATATGCACACATACATATGTTGCACAAACATAGTACATGCAAACAACTTAACACAAATATGTGGTTCCATTACATTAATGAGACACACAAGACTTGTCTGCAAAATAAAGTGCAATATATATACATATCATTTTGTTGCTAGTGATCCTATGACGGTCCTCTTTTCACCGTTGGTGCAGGCCCATGGCATGATCTTGGACTTGTTGCAGTGTTCCTCAACGTTTTTTATCTTTGATGGATGATCGGTAAAAAGTTTGAGTTCTGCGTAGTTGTTGTATTCTTCGGGGCTCTCGATCCCATCAGCTCCCACAATCCCTTGCTTCCCTGAAACAACCACATGCCTCTTATTGTCCTTTGGCATGGCATAGTAGGCCACTTGCGCGACCTCGGATGCTAGTACCCACTCATCATCTTTGTAGCCAACACTTTTGAGCTCTATGGTGGTGAGACCATAGTCGTCCACAACAACCCCCTTTGGTTTGACCCACTGGCATCGAAATGTTGTTAATTGGAGGTCACCGCCATAGTCTAGTTCCCATATATCTCCAATAACCCCATAACATTGTCTCCTATGTCCCGTTGACTCGTCGATGCCCTCATATCTAACACCGTTGTTCTGTGCTGCACTTTTCTTATCCTTCTCTTTTGTGTGGAACCTGTATCCATTGATGTCATACCCTTGCCATGTGGTGATTTGGGTGGACGGTCCGGATGCAAGCCTCTTAACGTTCTCCGCTGATTGATCTTCTTCCCTATCTCTTATATCAAGCTTTTTGAGCCACGCTGTAAAACTACACTTATGTTGTTTTTGGACCCATGCCTCCGTGCGCTACCTGTCATGTGCACCACGAATCTCTTCTAGGTGTTTCTCAACATAGGGTTCCATGACAACTAACTGATGAAGGATGTTGTGATGAACTTGTTGAATGGTCTCGTATGGTACATTAGTGCGAACTTTTCGACCCGTGCACCCCTTCCCAGAGGTTCTGCCTTCGTGTTGATGGACGGGTAGCCCGATCGCCCTCCAATCTCGAATGTATCTAGTGCAGCAGTTCACAGCCTCCTCGGTTCTATAGGCTTCGATCATAGAGCCCTCTGGGTGAGCACGATTCAGGACGTATCTGCTGAGTGTTGACATGAATTGCTCGTAGGTCCACATCTGATGCAGGTAGACATGCCCTAGCTGTTCTATTTGATCAACCATATGCATCATCAAGTGTGGCGTCATATTAAAGTAAGACGGTGGGAAGCACATATCGAGCCGAAAAATAGTCTCCGTGATGAACTATTTTAGGGCAGGCAGCTTGCGAGCATCGATGACCTTCTGGGTAATACAATTAAAGAAGTAGGACATCTATGTGATCACCATTTTTACGTACTCTGGACCGATGCCCCTGATCACAATCGGAAGAAACACTGTCAACATGATGTGACAGTCATGTGAGTTGTAGTTGGACAATGTGAGGTCTTTCATTGAGACTAGGCTCTTGATGTTGGAAGAGAAACTTGTTGGCACTTTGACACAATTAAGCCACTGACACATATCCCTTCTCTCATTTATTTTTAGGTTGTAGCCCGCACACAGAAGATCAACTTTCCCATTCTGCGTGGATGGTTTAGGATGAAGGTCATCTCTGATACCTAGGTTGACAAGACCCATCTGTGACTTTAGACCATCCTTCGTCTTTTTCTTCATGTCTAGCAAGAAGCCGATCGTGGTATCGAATACATTCTTCTCCAAGTGCATGCAATCGATCGCATGAGGTGTATTAAATGTTTTCCAATATGACAGGTACTTGAAGAAAATCGACTTCTTCTTGAACGGAATGATGGGAGATGTTTCTTCGTTCTCATCACCCCGCTTTCTCTTCCTTGTTTTTGTCCCTGTTGCATCTTTCTTCTTCTTTACAAACTCGACCTGATCCATATCCTTGACCATGCTAAATACCTTTTCCCCATAACTTGCTCGTTTAGGTTCGTCAAGTTGTGGCTCCGTCTTATTGTCAAAGTATTTAAACATCGTATCCTTTCGATACCTATGCTTCTTGATAAGGAACCGTCTGTGACGCATATACACCATCTTGGTAGATCCCTTGAGGTAAGTGTAGCAGGTATCGTCGATGCAAATAGTACAACCAGTCTTCCCTTTTATCTACCCCGACAACGAAAAGAGACTAGGGTAATCAGTGATGGACACAAAGATTATGGCTTTTAGAGTGAACTTCTTCTTTATGGACGCATCGAACATCTCAACACCTTATTCCCACAGTTTCTGCATATCTTCCATGAGCGGCTCTAGGAACACATCTATGTCATTGCCGGGTTGTCTCGGTCCAGAAATCAACATGGTCATCAAAAGGTATCTACGCTTCTGACATATCGAAGGGGTAGGTTGTACATGGTTAGGATGACCGACCAAGTGTTGTGAGAGCTACTAAGGTCACTGAATGGGTTCATTCCATCAATACTCAGCACAAACCTAAAGTTTCGTGCCTCTTTACCAAACTCTGGGAACATGGCGTCGAAAACCTTCCACTGCTTGCCATCGGAAGGGTGACACAGCTTGTCATCGGCTCTCGTGCAATATTCAAAGGCATGCCAGGACATCAGCTTAGCATCTTTAGGGTTCCCGAATATAGCTCGTAGACGATCAATGATAGGCAGGTACCACATCGATAGTGCAGGACTTTTTCTCTGCATGTAACCCAATTCTTCCTTGTCTAGCTGAGCCGATAACTGGTTGTTCTTCGCCACCTTCTTCTTCTTCGACCCACCCATAGGTCCTTCGTCGTTCTCATCCACCCGACAACCAGCATTCCTCTTATATCGACTCGCACCATAGTTTGGACAATGATCCAACTTCTCATTTTTCTCTCCTCGATAAAGGATGCAGTGGTTAGGGTAGGCATCGATTTTTCTAAGCTTCATCACCAATGGTCGGATCAACTTCTTCGCTCGATATGTATTTGAAGGCACCTTGTTTTCCTCTGGATATGTGTCAGCAAGGACAGTCATGAGGTCATTGAAGCCAGTGTCGGACCAGCCATGCCTAGCCTTCAACATCATCATCGTGAGGTTAAAACGCAGCGCCGTCCAATGCTTTGGACAACCATTATAAAGAGGGTCCAATGCAGCCTGCTTCATCTCCCTAAAATTCTCAAGCCATCGAGGGTTGCCAAACATAAGGTCATCTTCATCAAGGTGGTTAGCTATTTCCTCCATTAGCTCTGCACCCTCTACGTCTCTCACAATAGCGTCTTCATCACCTCCATCATCGTCAGCACCACCCATATCTTTGAAAAGGTCATCCATCATGATGTAATCACGAGCATTGTCATCGCTTACTGCCGGCACCGATGAGGAGGCAGCTGGTTCAGCTCGTCCTAGGAACTTTGCATTATTATTATTGACCGATTTGCCTCCAGATGCATCTTCCACAGTTGAATCTACTACCTTTTCTCCATGAAAAGTCCAAACCGTGTAATCCTTAACAAAACCAAATCTGATCAAATGAGATTGCACCTCGCCATCTTTGTGGGCTTTCATGTTCTTACAGTGAGAACACAGACAAGTAGTTGCCATCCTATCCATATGCTCACGGTGAGCTTTCGCAACTGCAATAAACTTCCGGACATGAAGGAGGTAGTGTGGTTCCATTCTCTTTATCTGGTACATCCATTCAAACCTCTCCATATTGCCCCCCTGAGAGTCCCCATGTGTTTAGTTTTGAGTAATTGATGAAACCTACCTAAGTACTAACCTTGATCTCTAAGTGTGAATCATGAGATAGGTTGGTACATGTCATGTGATGGAGCTAATGGATCAAGTGGATGGCACAAGCTCTAGCATAGTGGTGGAAAGGAAAATGGTGTGAAGGCAAAGGTGACATAGGAACCATTTTCGATTTTGTGATCAAGACACCATAGAGGGTGTGATCACATTTAGGATAGATAGTTGTACTATCAAGGAGGGAGCTCTTGTGAATGATTACGGTTATCATGTGCCACTAGGTTCATATGCATTGCATTAAAATCAATTGAACTAGTGAAACAACCAACTAATTCCAAGATAAATGTGAACTAAAAGCTAACACACGTGCACAAGTATTGAGATCACTTAGTGTTGGCTCTTGGAAGCTTGGGAGAAGTTGGAGAAGTGTTTGAGCAGAGGAAAGAGCTCCGGACTGAGGTACAAACGCTAGGGTTTGGTCGAGTCCGGACCATCGGCGATGGGTCCGGAGGCATACCCTAGCTTGGCAGCACTCTGAGCAGTGTTCCGGACGCTGTTTGCGATCTGGACACAGGGATCCGGACGCGCGTCCGAAGCGCTGGCGCTCTCTGCTGTTTCTGTGTAAAATGATCCGGACACGAGTGTTGGTCCGAACAGAGGATCCGAACATGCGTTCGGAGAAAAAGGGGCTCTCGGGTGCTCTCTGCGTAGCGTCCGGACGCTACTGTTGTAGAGTCCGGACCCGCACTATTGCGTGCGTCCGGAGGCACGTGGCGTGCAGTGGTGCGAGCGGGAAAGTAGTTGTTTGAATGGCAGGCTGACCGGGCGCATGTGGCATGGTCCGGACGGCACAGTGCGCGCGTCCGGAGGTCGTGTCCGGAGTGGTTAACAAAGTCGTTGGCTCTGTGATTGTGAAGGGTCCAGACGCAGTTCATGGTCCAGACCCCTTGTGAATGTAGCGTCCGGAGTGGACGCATGGGCTCAGTTTTTGGGCAAAACCGGCTAGTTGTGAGTGAGGGCTATATATTGAGGTATGGCCGGCCCTTGGGGGCACTTCTTGCACATTCTAATCACTCACACACTTGTGCTCATTTGTGAGAAACTCCACCACTCATCTCATTGATACATTTTATCATTTCATGAGAGATTGAGTGAACCAAGTGCATTGCTCTTTGATTGCATACTAGTGGCACTTGGTGATCGTCATCATTGCGGAAGCTCTTGTTATTCTGGGAGATTGCCATCTCCTAGACGGCTTGGTGTGACGAGGATCGTTGAGCGGAGGAAGGTGATTGTCTCCGGCTCCGATCGATGGATTGTGAGGGGTTCTTGAACCTTCCTCGCGGGAGTTCGCGAAAGGTATCTCTAGTGGATTGCGCGTAGCTTGTGGATCCCTATCTTTTGTTGGTTTTGCGGCACCCTATGATGGGTTTGGCGTGTGATGCCAATTAGCGCGTGAACCTCCAAGTAGGTGAATCGCTACAACGAGGACTAGCTTGTTGGCAAACAAGTGAACCTCGATAAAAAATCTTGTGTCACATTGTCTCTACCGAGGATTCATCTTGTGATTGATTGGTTATCTATTGGTTCATCTCTTCGCGGCGGTATTACTATCCTCACTCTAGCTTTGCACTTACATTCTTACATTCTTGCAAAGTAGAGTTTCTAGATTAGCTTGTGTAGCTTAGTCTAGTAGTCCTAGTGATCTAGCTCTTGTGTGTGACATAGGATATATCTTGCTAGTAACTAGACTTGTGGTAGGTGGCTTGCCGACCCTAGTAGTGCTAGTGCAAACTTGCTTTTCGCCGTGTTTTATTCTAACGAGTTTGCTTAGTGTTGTTGTAGAAATTTTAATAGGCTATTCACCCCCCTCTAGCCATTCCTTGACCTTTCAAGTGGTATCAGAGCTAGTACACCGTCATACAAAGGCTTAACATCCCATGGTGTTAAAATGACTCTTATCAACAACACCAAGAGGTCACCCAAGTTTGATGGCACCGATTATAGTTATTGGAAGGCATTGATGACCACTCATATCAAATCAATCAACCGGAAGGTATGGTTGGTGGTTGACAAGAAGTTTGAGGTGGTGAATGAAGATGCACCCACCGCCGCCGAGGAGGAGAAGCTCTAAAACAATGATATTGCATTGAGTGCCATCCATGATGCAATCTCAAAAGAAGTCTTTGAGAAAATCAAGAACATTCAGAGTGCTCATGATGCATGGAAGAAGCTTGAGGAGTCCTATGAGGGAACTCAATCCAGGAAGGGGGCCAAGGCATACATCTTGAAGGAGAAGTTTGCTAGCTTCAAGATGAAGGAAGATGAGAATGTGCCGGAAATGTTCAATAGGCTTGAGGTGCTTATCAATGACCTCAAGTCACTTGGAGAGAAGGTGGAAAACAAGGACTTCTCATTCAAGTTCTTGAGAAGTCTTCCCTCAAGATTTGAGATGCTAGTCACTCTATTGGTGAGAAGTGGATTGGACACAATGACACCAAACCAAGTTCTTGGTGAGGTGATCACCGATGACACCTTTAGAGAGGACAAGGACAAGATAAGAGAGAACAAGGAGAAGAAGGATGAGAAGAAAGATGAGAAGAATAAGAATGTAGCATTCAAAGCCCCATCATCATCAAAGGGTAAAGCAAAGTATGATGAATCAAACTATGATGAGTGCTCAAGTGATAGTGATGATGATGAAGAAAAGATGGCTCTATTTGTCAAGAAATTTAGCAAGTTCATGAAGAAGAAGGGCTATAGAGCAATAAGGAAGAAGAACTCACACAAGTTCAATGAGAAGGATAGAAGATGCTTCAAGTGCAATAGCAAGGATCATCTCATTGCGGATTGTCCTCTTCATAGTGACAATGAAGAAGAGAAGAAGGGAAAGAAGAAGGAGAAGAAAGAGAGCAAGATGACTCTCAAGAAGAACAAGAAAGGAGTATCATATGTTGTCACTTGGGATAGTGATTATTCTAGTGATGATGATGACCCAAGTGATGATGAGAAAAGATCAAATAAGAAGAAGGCTCTTGCAAGTATTGCTATGAAAAATAAGATCTCTCTTTGACAATCCATCTACATGCTTCATGGCTCGGCCCACTAAGGTATAATTCGATGATGAGAGTGACTCTAGTGATGATGATGATGATGAACCCACTAAAGATGAACTAATTGAAATGTTAGAAGATGCTAAGATTCACTTTGACCTCAAGAGAAAGGAGTGCAAAGCATTGCGGAAAGAGCTTCAAGCTCTTAAGCAATTCTTTGATGAGCTCAATCTTACTCATGAGAGGCTAGAGGAAGCCCATGAGAAGCTTGGCAAAGCTCACTCTAAGCTTGAAAAGGCCCACTCATCTCTTGTTGGGCAAAAGGAGAAAGAGCATGTTCAAACAAGTAACATGAGAATAACTTGTGATATAATCAATGAATCATTCTATGAACCCATCATCCTCACTCCAACTAACCCTTCTTGTAGCACTTCTAACTCTACCTCTTCTACTAGTGATGACTTCACGTGTGATGCTTCACTAATGGCTGAGAATGAGACCCTTAAGAAGGAGGTTGGTAAGCTCACTCTAGCATTAGGCAATGCCTATGGTGGAGACGCCCGCTTGCTTAAGTGATTGGGTAGCCAAAGGTTCTCTCTTTGCAAAGAGAGACTTGGCTATACCCCCAAGAAAGGCAAGACGACCTTTGCAACTCCAAAGCCTCACTTTGTGAAGAGCAATGGTCGGTTTTGCACTAGTTACAAGCACATAGGGCATGATGAGCTATATTGCAAACTAAATCTAAGCAAGATAAAATTTACACATGCATCTATTCGCTTTGATTCTAGTTATATTCTTACCAAGGGCAAGAAAGATGTGATAGCTAAGTACATGGGTACTCCCAATGAGAGCTCAAAGAAGAAAGCTATTTGGGTACCTAAGTCCTTAGTCACTAACTTTGGAGGACCCAAACAAGTATGGGTACCTAAGAAGAATTAAATTGGTTTGTTGGTCAATTATAAAGCCGGAGGGAGGCATTGGGTGCTTGATAGTGGGTGCACAGACCGGAGATTCAAGAATGTTCAACTCTATCAAGAAAAATGATTGCAATGGGGTTGATTCTATTACATTTGGTGACAATGGCAAAGGCAAGGTCAAAGGGCTTGATAAGATTGCAATATCCAATGACATGAGCATATCCAATGTGTTGCTAGCAGAGAGCTTGAACTTCAACTTGCTATCTGTAGCTCAACTTTATGATCTTGGTTTCAAATGCATCTTTGAAGTTGATGATGTAGAGATCATAAGTGTAGATGGCTCTAACTTGATATTCAAAGGCTTGTACATGTTCATGAGTGTGATTTTATTGCTGATAGTTTTGAACTCATCTCCGGTATGAAGGATTAATGTTATATTCTTCCTTACCGGAGAATAAGGCACATCATTAAGGATATAAAGGAGTACTACAAGAATATTAGAGGAATATGAACTCCACATCATATCAATTAATAAGAAATGCTTCTACTATGCGATTGGAAAGCCGTATTTTTAGATTTCTAACTTGAGTCATTGTAGTGATTGTCCTTTGAAACAAAAAACTTTGTACCTACCTTTATGGGCTGATCTATGTACATTTTTCATGCATATGAATCAAAGTGCATCCCTTATGGGTGTTTACCCCTAAAAAGGTAAAGAGAGGATCAATTGGTAGATGAATTAGCAAATTAACGGGACAAAGTATCAATTTTTTATTTGAGAAAAAAATATCAATTTTACGATTTGGTTGAGGTAGCCGTTTGCGGCTTAGGACCCATCTTGACTGTACAAAATACAAATAACTTTAACTACTCCATCCGTCCTAAAATATTTATCGCTTTCACTTTCCAAGAAATAATTTTAACAAAATATATATTAAAAATATTAATATACATAATTAGTACTATTATAAAGATCTTTAAAACTAGTTTTTAATAAATTTATTTATTTAAAGATATAACTTTTGCACGTATTTTCTATAATTTAAATTAAACTTGTGGTACAGAAACTAAGAAACTAAAAGTGACAATTAATTTAGGACTGAGGAAGCAATTAATAAAGCTCTCTCTTCACCGATAAAAAAAAGTAAAATAAAAACCAACGATGATACTACGTAACTACTAGTGAATAAAGCTCTCCCTTCACCGAGAAAAAAAAAGTAAAATAAAAACCAATGATTATACTATGTGGTTGTTTTACGAGCAAGTGTGCTCCTTTAGGGGAAAATGACCAGCAGAAATCAGAATTTCACCTCTGATGACTCGCCGTGGTCCACTTTTTGTCCCGGTTAAAATCGAGAGGAACTTGAGAGGAAAAGATGATGGCAATAAGATTCCGCCACTCTGCGGGCTCATTTAAGCAAAACTCAGTCTCAGCCCATGAAGCCCATCTAGTATCCTCCACAGTCCACACACTCACTTGTACAATGCGATACGCTACCCGAAAAAGGAAAAAGTGACTGAGCTCAGGCTCAGCCGAACTGACGCCATTAAAACCATGGCCACCATGCCGCCGCCGTCCCCGTCCCCGTCGCCGCGTCCTCCCCCGCGCACCGCCTTCTCGCCTCGCTGCACCGACCTTCAGAACCCATCGACCTACATGTACCACTGCCAGCTTCTCAACGGCGCGCCCCAGGGTCAGGGGTATGCGTCGCCGCGCCACGCGCGCGCGCGGCTCCCTCGGGAGCGGGAGCGGGACCTCGCCGCTTCCTACGCGCGTGAGATCGGCGCCTGCGTCCGCGAGCGGCGCTGGTCCGCAGCGTGCGAGGCGTTTGCGTCCATGCGCACCGCGGGGGCCGCGCCAGACAGGTTCCTCCTCCCGCAGGTGCTCCGCGCTTGCGCCGGCCTTGGCGCGCCCCACCTTGCGTCCGCCGCGCACGCGCTCGCCGCCAAGGGAGGAGCCGCGCTAGCGGGGGACCCCTTCGTCGGGAACGCGATCGTCGCCATGTATGCAGCACTGGGGGACGTGGCCTCCGCGCGCGCCGCGTTCGCGTCGCTGCCCGACCGCGACGTCGTGGCGTGGACCGCGCTCATCAGCGCGCACGTCGACGCGGGGGAGCTGGAAGAGTCCTTCGACCTGTTTGAAGACATGCAAGAGAGCGGTGTTCGCCCGGACACGATTTCATGGAACACGCTGGTGTCTGGATTTGCAAGAAGTGGTGACCTCGTTGCTGCTCTCCATCTGTTTGACGAGATGCGGCAAAGAGGTGTCGACCCGGGAGTCAATTCTTGGAACTGCATCATCTCAGGTTGTGTGCAGAATGCACTGTATGACGAGGCTTTGGAGGTTTTTCTGGAGATGTGTGAGAGTGAGAGGCCTGATGCGGTGACTGTGGCTAGTATTCTCCCTGCTTGTGCTGGCTTGCAGGCACTAGGCATTGGAAAGCAGTTGCATTCTTATGTTTTGCGGTGTGGAATCAAGATCAATGTTTACGTTGGAGCATCTTTGATTAGCTTTTACTCTGATTGTGGAGAATTTGATGATGCGAGAGTTGTTTTTTCCACCATTCAGGAGAAGAATGTCAATGTGTGGAATGAGTTAGTTCAATCATATATCAGAGAGGAGAGGATGGACAAAGCTTGGGAGGCTTTTGAGTTGATGCAGGAGGATGGATTGGAGCCTGACATTGTCACCTATAACAGTTTCATTGCTGCATATGCTAAAGTGGGTCAGAATGAACAAGCATATGAACTGTTTTCACGCATGGCTGATGTCGGCTTAAAGCCTAATGTGGTCTCAATGAATGCATTAATTTGTGGTTTGAATCGACATGGCCATTACACAGATGCACTTGAAGCTTTCAGATACATGCAGCGTTCCAGTGATGGAAAAGCAAAGAGTTGGGCATTTCTTGATAATTGTAGCCCAATTCCACCAACTGGCACAACCATTACTGGTGTCCTATCATTATTGGCAGACCTCAAGTTAGATCGTCTCGGGAAGGAAGTACACTGCTATGCTTTAAAGAATGGTTTGACATCAAACATCTATATTTCAAGCAAACTAGTCGACCTGTATGGTAAGACTGGTGACATGACATCTGCTTCTAATGTCTTCCAGAAAATTGGGAACAAGAATGTTGTCACATGGAATAGTCTGATGGCAGCCTACAAGCATAATAGGAAGCCAGAAGTAACACTGAACCTGCTCGGTGAAATGCTCCAGTCCAATTTGCATCCCAATTTGGTTACAGTACACATAGCTCTTATGTCGTGTGGTATGACAATGGCATTGGGATATGGTAGAGAACTACACGGTTACATCACAAAATGCTGGCTTGGTGG
Source organism: Microstegium vimineum (assembly GCA_022036555.1). Lineage (NCBI taxonomy): Eukaryota > Viridiplantae > Streptophyta > Magnoliopsida > Poales > Poaceae > Microstegium > Microstegium vimineum. Next base: position 35,850,528 of record CM039124.1, on the reverse strand, counting down.
TTACCCAGCTACTCTTGCAAGTGCTTTGATAAATATGTATGGAAAATGTGGTAATATTGAGGATGCCAGGTTGGTTTTCAAGTCCACAGTTCCAAAGGACATAGCAGTATGGAATGCAATGATGAGTTGCTACTTGCTTCATAGGATGCCTAGGGATATTATAGATCTGTTCAGTTATTTGGAACAGTCTGGTATTCAACCAGATCACATTACTTTCATTTTACTTCTTTCAGCTTGTAAGCAAGAAGGTCTGTTCAAGGAAGCTCAGAGCTATTTCTACAATATGGAAGATGTATATAACATAAAACCATCTTTAAAACACTATACTTGCATGATTGACATCATGGGATCAGCCGGGTTACTGGCGGAGTCACTAACACTTATACAGAAGATGCCGCTGAAACCAGATGCATGCCTATGGTCTACTGTGCTTAAAGCTTGTAAGCTGCACTCAAATCTAGAGATTGGGGAAAAGGCAGCAAAAGCTCTTTTCGAGCTTGAACCAAATAATCCTTCAAACTACATGGTGCTTTCGAATATATATGCAGACACAGGCTTGTTGGATTCGTCTGAGGCTGTGAGGGATGCCATGACAGAGCAAGGGTTACATGTTGAGAGACAATGCAGCTGGTTATACAATGGTACAACTGTGCACTCTTTCGAGGCTGGAAATTTGTCACATCCTGCAATTGATGCAATTTTGAGTACATGGCAACATTTAACTATCAGGATGGAGCAATCCGGGTACCCCATTGAAGATATTGGCCCCTATTACAATGTAGAAGTTGACCCACTATCATGCCACCACACAGAGAAGATTGCGGTGTGTTATGGGCTTATCTCCACATATGATCACCAACCAATACGCATCTCAAAGAATTTTAGAATGTGCATGGAGTGCCATTTATCCATGAAGTTCATCTCAAGGGATAAGAGACAGGAAATAATAGTTTCAGATGGTTGCACCTATCACCATTTTAAGGATGGTACATGCAGCTGCAGAGATGCATGGTAAAAGGAATTGACTAAAATTGTGGATCGTGTATGCCATGAAAATTGTGTTTAGGTACACCAATATCGTCCTGGTGGCATTTGCACATTGCACACTTGCACTATCTGTTATGGCTGGTATCAACAAACAATGTCACCATCTTGAAGCATTCAAAACTTCCATGTATATCCAGTTTGCTCTCCTGGGAGCCAGTGCAACAGATATGAGCAGCTTCATGTGAGAATCTGGAGCTTTTTACTGTGAAATACTGATTTTTGCAGTATATTTCCGCAAATTTGCAAGAGACGAAGGCTCAAGTAACAATCTAACAATCAAGACTGGACAAGGTATAAATCTTTCCCATGTTATTTAATGTTCTATAAATTTCATTGTTGAGTGTTTTGAGTATATTGATTTGCTAAGAAAATACTGATTTCAAATAAAATAGGGTATGCATCCTTTATATCAGAGACAGTGGAAGATAAAAAAAAACTACTGATAAGTCTACAGGCAGAAATTCCAATGAAGAATTCTTTTTTTTGTGTGTGTGGAGAAATATTACGACCTCTCCTCAATATTTTTCTTATTTTTTTTGTACTCTATAATTATTCTATAAACTAGGATTACAGGCAATAAGTACTGTTCTACTATGTTTCTTCCTGTCACCATTCTAGAGGATTTGAGATACGATTTATGTTCACCTTTTATGGATAATACACCTCTTTCAGTTCCTATGAATTTATGTGAAGCAACTCATGGGAAACATTTTAATTAACTTAAGCACCGACTTCAGTCTTTCCAATTTTTTTTTCCAATTCATGCTTCTAAGAAAAGCTATTGATTTTATAATGCAGGTTCCTCAAGAGATCCAATCAGAGGTCAAGTATCCAAATTATTTCAAATCTTAGCTAGCAAGGAATTAATTTACCAATATTTTGGGGCAAATCAAGCTCAATGCCTCATTGATTAGAGTTGTGCACTTGTAGTCAATTACCAACATATATATATTTGAAGGTTCCAGTCACCCTGTTGTAATACAAATGTATAAATAGGCTGTTCTAACAAGCCTCTATGTTCTATGACCTTGCATGCACATTTTAATTGAAATATCAGTAAAATGTAACAACCATTTGTTCAGTTCTTCCTTAATTGACTTCTGCAGTTTGTTTGAACATAGTGCCATTGAAACATTGTTTGCTCATTTATTGGCATTCATATGTGAATGCATTTTTGCCTTTTTGCAGTTTCAGTTTTTTTTTTACCACATTTTCTTGGTGCTCTTCACTCCAATTATGATAAGTGAGGCTCAACCCTTTTAGCGAACTTGGTCTTTATTACGGAGTAATACAATTTTCAGTTGGTTATGCATCAAACTGCACATGTTGCACGACCATTCTCCATGATTGGCCTAGGTAACATGGTAACACCTGGTTGGTAATGAAGGCTTCTTCAAACGCATCTGCTAGGGAAACAATCTTTGACTTCGAATTGGTTATTGAATATGAGCTCGAAGCATACTATCATCCCTCAAGCTTGCTTACCTACAAGAAATTTCAGAGTACACCATTGTAATTACACAAGGGATCAGTAATCCAGGGTCACCCCGCTACAAACAAAAGGCAGCAGCATAGAGCATACCCAGTACTAAGTGATTTACCCTTTTCTTTTGACTTCCTAATTGCACTTCACACTGATGAATGCCTTGACAAAAATTCTGATCTCTGTGCTGCTGCTACTGCCTTTTTGGTTGTCATCTCCCTGACTTGCTACCTACCTGTCTCTGTTGATGCATCTGTGTGTGATTCTTCGAACCAAACTGCACAAGTGGCCTCCATTCAATACACAATAAAAAAAAGTATTAGGCGCATCAGCTCTATTTTTTTTTTCCAGTTGTCCTTGCTAGTGAGCAAGCAAGTACACTAGCAAGCTTAGAACTCCAGGAGTTTCCTAAATGAACTCCCAATTTCGTTTTTTTTTTTTGGCAAAAGGATAAAAAAAGCTCTTTCCATTTGGTAAAGCTACTCCTTAAAAGTAAGAACTTGGTAAATTGCCTCTCCAACTCGTAAGTTTCCTCGGTCAATAGGAACTCTATATCTGCTCCCCATTCGGTGTTTTTCTCGAAGTAAATTAGGCATATGAGTAAATTAAGAAACTAAAAAATATCAAGTGAAAAAGCGGTAAGAAAAAGAAACTATTAAATGTTTGGTTGGTTAGAAATAGGTCGGGAGTTCCTAATGCAAAATCGTTTGGAAAGGTATAGTAGGAAACTTTTGAAGAGGTAAGTAAATAACGCTGCTATTTATTTTGTTAACTCGTTAAATTTATTGGTTTATAATTATAGAAAACACCTACAATTGCTCTTAGAAAGGGGAGGGCAATGCCTTTACATAAAACAACTTGCACTTCATTTCTTCTTCTTTTCTCAGTTACACACACATTGAGTCAATGCTTCAGATTTTCCTTATTCTAAAATTATTTGTACTTTTTACAATAAATTAATATGCTACACACTGTCTGTGCAATAAATTAGGTAGCTGCATTCTCAACTTTTAGTGCCACTTAGCGTAGCTTCATGAGCAACTTTTAAGATAAAACTGAGCTGTTCTAGAAAAATTGTTTGGCAAAACGCCTTCACGAGCAGCTTCCTACATAGATGAGAGAGAAATGAGGAAAAGAATTAAGATAACCTACTTTTTCAGTTTTATCTCAACTCATATCTTTGTGAGAAGAGGAAAAGAGTTTCAGGGAATGGATGTTTGAAAAACAAATAACTTATGAAGTTGTTGTGTGTTGTACCAACAAACCCTTAGTTAGGCTATTTGGTACAGCTTACAACAACTTCATTAGCTGTTGTAAGCTATTTGTTTTTTGTCAAACACCTATTATTAAAAACAACTTTATGGTGAAGTTGTTTTTCTCCTCCTCTCACAAAGACATGAATTATATCTTAGCTCTCTTCCTCATTTCTCTCTGATCCATGAAGTTGTTGGTGAAGCTGTTTTTTCATAAAACTTTTGTAAAATAACTCAACTTCACGTAAAAAGTTGCTCATGAAACTATTTTTCTAGACAAACATATTCACTAGTGAAACTAAGTTGTACCAAATAGGCTTCATCATACCGTCATGGCTGCCTAGGAATAGACGCAGCCGTCGTCCTCCCCTGTCCACCACCGTTGGTCCCTCTTCCTTCCCCTCTGGCATCTCATCGGGGCTGAAGGGAGTGAGATCCATTGATTTTAATAAGTTTATCTAGTAGATTGAATAATTAGGGTTAGAGTTTATATGCCAAAATTTTTGATATTGGAGTTTTATCTCCTCCTCTCCGGTAATAATGAAGGAGAAGGGTGGAATCGTTTTCTCCATGGCGACTTCGTCGAAGACGAGAACGATAACTTCGGTGTCACCATCTTCATTGACATGACGACATGGAGCTTTTTATTTTCAGATGGCGGCATCAAGGCGGAGATGATGATGCCGTCATGAAATAATTTTCTCTAGTCTTTTCTTTGTTTTGTTGTGGTTAGATCTGGTCACAATAATTTTCAGACCAGTTTTTTTCGTTCTTCGATGGCAGAAAAACAAAAGACACCATAAAGAAGAAAAAGATCATCAATTCCACCTACAAAAATGTTGACCATCGTTCGTTGAGCATTAACATGTAAGATTTTGAGTTGTACTATTTACAGTATGGATATTATTTTTTATTGCGGGTTGCTTATAATGTATTAATGTACACATATTTTATATAATATAATTCTTCTTTCGTAAAAAAAACATACTGTCATGGCTGAGACTCGAGAGAGTCTCACTCATCAGTTGTTCATCCATAGGTAGCAAGTTGTCCAGATGTGTTTATAGCTGCTTTTGTTCAGTTAATTGACCTTCTGTTACATAAGCATTGACCTCACGTACACAATTGTACTACATCTGGCGTCAGTCTTGGTACGCGGTCACGACAAATGACAGATCATGCGTCAATGTTGTTACAGGTACCAAACCATTTTCTCATTTTGTCAAAACTCAATTTCCAGAGATTTTGTTTATTCAAAACCTAATCAGTGTAATCAGCGTGCTAAGACCACCAACATTTTCATGATTTTATCCTCCTCTTTCCAGCACCTGTGGCGAATCTACTCACATTTGCGGATGCTCTGACGAGAAAACGTATTAACAACATACGCATGTCATAAATCCATGCAACCACCAGGACACCTTTATCCAATGTGATCTAACTGACCTGCTTACATGAAGTGCTCTCCCGGTTGAGATTTGCACATGAGTAGTTTCGAGTTGAGGACCCTCAAGCCTTAAGGCTCTAGGGCAAAACACATATCTCAAAATGTGCGTACAGTAGTTCTTTCAAGTAAACACCAATTACACTTACTACAGACTAGAGCAGGCTTCAATAAATGGACATGAAACACCTAAATGAGCCTCAAGATTAAAACGAAAAAGAATGTTTATTTCCTAACCAAACTAGATAACAAACATCAATCCCATATCTGTCGAGACAAAAAAAAAGGCCTTGTTTTAGTCCAAGCCTGCTACATATTTGCCGTATTCTCATAATTAATCTATCTTCATGTGGGCGGTAGGGCTAGAAATCATGACTGGACTCTATCAGGAGCTATGGTTTCAAATCATTTTGGATGGTGCAGCTGCGCCTCGCTTCTCGGCTTCTGAGCTGCAGATGCTGGGAGAGGAACAGAGACTCAAACGAAAAGAATTATGTGCTGGAATCCTGCGAGCCTGCTTCTGGTAGCCACAACTTCTTCCGGATTATCAAGATCATTTCGTTCTCCTCTGATTCTGGGATGGGCTCAGCATCTACAACAGTTATTGCTTCCCAGTGAAGTGCATGGAGGTATTTCTTGATGAATTCAATGACAGTGCTCTTGTCCCTCACGATGACAAACCCAGTCGGCCTCAGGATACGATCCATTTCAAGGAGCAGGTCTTCAGCACTGCAACCTCTTTTATCAAGGTCAGAAAAGACTGTCCATGCGTGAAGAAGATCATATGTTCGAGGATAGGTTGAGAAGGCTTCACACCTGCACAAATGCATTATTGTATTTGAATAAATTTTTAATGTGGAAGCACACTGTTCCCGCTTCTACGGAAACTTGCCAATAATAACAATCTTGATTGCAAACAATGTGGGCCTAGTAATTAAAAATTTGCAATGGCAATGCAACAAAACCTTCACTCAAACCAGAAAAACAGGAAATGTAACTCAAGCATACAGTTTCAGTTGCCCAACTCTGGATCTGGCTCCTTTTTATAGAGCTTTAGAGGCCTCCACCATGAGGCTCATGATCGTACTGCTAAACAAGAGTACATCATACAAGGCACAGCACAACACTTTTTGAGAAGCTAAAAAATAGATGCAGACAACATAAGACTGTTATTAGATGGACTGAAGAGGGAGAAGGGAGAGACTGACCAATAGACATACAATGTTAGCGTTATGGGCCAAATACCATTGCAGCAATCAAAACAGATTTCCTTTAGCACAAGACACCCAGTATTCTCAGATGCATCAAGGGTAGAACAGTAGCAGAATGGTTCAAATGAGCTTTATCCTAAAGGTACTTATTGTCTAAAATACCAAGGATAATTTCTTACAAGGAAACACTCCTTACAAAATATTGAAGGCCCTAAGTTATAGTTGCATAGGTCAGCACAGCCAATAGGTTCAAAAATGTTTCATCATAAAAAATCATCCACAATCTTACAAGTTGTAACCTAAAGTCTGATCAGAATATAGCTGTAAGATACAGCATTTACCATCAAATAAAGTTGTAATTTGCGCAAGAAAAAAATCTAATTACCACTAAAACATAAGGGCAAAGGCATGGCAAAGTGGTACCGTGTTGATATCTCTTAGCTGTACAAAATTCAATAATAACAATGGATAAATTTATAGGTGCTTAACACATACCAGTCGTGATTGCTGCCTATCAGCCCTCTATCATATATTATCTTGAGGGTGCTTGGTCCATCATGTGGCACAACATTCATCACCCATACGTCTTTTTCCTTGAGTGCAGCAGCAAATGACCCAAAGTTTGCTTTCATGTCCATGATGTTTCTAATAGTGTCTGGTTTTACCTTTGGGCCCAACAAACTCCAATAATTTTCTAATCTTTGCTGCCACATTTCCTGCACAGCAAGAATTACATCAGCAATCTTTATGCAGTTCTTAAGACTCAAATAAGAAAGTTCTGAATATAAATGGTATGTCATGATCATAAAGACATTCTAAGGTCAACTAACCGTGTCCTTTTCAAATGTCTCAGCAGTAACATACAAATCAGCAAGACGGGGAGGCGGGGTTGTTAATCGAGCAGGCCAGGGAGCTAGCCCAGTTCCCCCATCTCTGTGCATTTCTGAAAACATAAAATGACTTATTCAGTATTCTTCTTGCATCCCAAGATTAGACAAAGTGAAATAATAGGGGCAGATCTACCCTATGGCTAGCCATTACTGACAAACATGAAAAGTATAATATTGAAAAAAAATACAATTGTTTCCAGAATTGTTTAGCTGTAAAAAAGGAATCATGCCTTGACATATGCAAAAAAACAAAACCATAAGACCATGAATCAACAAAGAAACTAATTTAGTGTTATTCAAATCCCAAAGTCAGAAATTGTGTATGACAAATGAGACAAGCAAAATGTCACAAGTACGTTCTTATTTTTCTCAGAAAAAGTAGGGTACACCCTCAGTATCAAACGACTAGGTGGGAACAGGATAATTACTCACGTTCAGGATATGGACTAATGCAAGCTTCCATTGGCACTCCCCATACTGAATCTGGATCATCACCACTTTTGCATAAAGGTGGCTTTGTACCATGTGCTCGTCTCTTGTAACAATCATTGTTCAGAGGTTTCACCCAAATAACAGTTTGGTTTCTTTTCTCTGCAATTTTCCAGCACATCCTTTCTACAAGCGCACTCATTTTTTTCCAGATTCGGAGATCCTCCTCATCCTGTGCATATGCTTCAGGAGAGGAGTAAGCAAAATAACCTCCAGGTCGTAGCAATCTATCTAGTTCAAGCAGAAGAATCCCATCTCTTTGAAGCCAATCGATCCTACAACGTGAACAATGGGCTAGTTCAAATGATCTACTTGGGTACGGAAGCCTTTTTGTTCCCAAAACACCAAGATATGCAGGGATCCCTCTTTCAAGTGCAAACTGAATCTGATTCTGATGCACATCATTTGGTGCCAAAGACATTGCTACCACATTAGAAGAAAGAAGGTATCCTCCGAAACTAGCAACTCCACAACCAACATCAAGAACTGTACGAAGCATCCCCTCATTGTTTATATTGTTATCTTTGAAATTTAGCATCTGCCAAATAGTAGAGAAGGGTCAGATAAAACAATTTCAGGGCAACTTACAAAGGAGTGAAGACAGAAGGCTTACATTTGCAATATTTGATATATATCTGTCAGCTCCCTTGTGAAAATGGGTCCCCCCACCTGGAAACTTTATCTTTTCGCCAGCTTCAACCATCCAATTCTGATCTGACTTCTCTTTTGCAAGGTGAGTGTGTGGAATGTTTGCTTTCCACACTACATCACGACTTTTTGGCCATTTTATAGGAACCTGAAAAAATTGTGGATCTGATACAGCTCAGCAAGGATCCAATCAAACAGAACTAATTTCAGATAAGTATAGATTGGAAGGTCAGTGCACATGTTATTAGCAAGAACAAAAATATGAATAAACCAGAAAAGCACAGGGAAAACATATAACCATGTCTTGGACAACAAAGACAATATCATCTTAGTCAACTTGCAAAAGAGCTTATATTATTGATTGAATGAAGCACATGCTACTGTATACTAGATGCAGTTACTGCAATAAATATTTTGAAAGGATTGGTTGAAAGCTTGAAATGGTCAGTCCATGAACTCAAGTCAAGTGAGATATATCTCATGCAAGATCTAATTGGAACAAAAGAACACTTTGAGAGAAGAGTTAGATCAGTAGTGACCTTATAGCCATGTGGTGGAGGAATCAAGCAATTAAAACGCCTTTCAGGTGGAGGGCAATGCCTCTCATAGTGCTCCATAAGGTTTAAATCCAGCTTCAGCCTCATTTGATATATCAAGTTCCTATCCAAGCAGGGGATCAGCTCAGAGTGCCGGTCGTCACACACCTAAACACCCAAGAAAACAAACAATTAAAATCATGAACAAACAATCCACAAAAGAAAAGGACTGATCACTTGTTGGGAACTTACAGGAAAGCTCTTGAGCTTGACATCATCTGCATCCCCAGTTCCAAAAATGGACTCTTCAGAGCCATCCTCACCATCATCACTGCCCCATCCAAGTGAGCGTGAGAATTTGGTCCCGTACTCAAATGCGGTGGTCCCAGCCTGTCCATTGGAGCCCGAGAAATACAAGAAGAGAAGGCATAGGCACACAATCATCACACAGCACAGCACAACCGGCCTCTTGCTGTGCCCCGAGTCATTTCTCCCCCTCATCTCGGATCCCAACTTGCCTTGCCCTCCCTCTAGTGAGCACAGGCCTCAGGATTCATAAAGGACTGAGTGGAATTCCTCCCCTCTCAATCACACTGATCTGCAAAGAAGAACACCAGTCCTTAGAAACAACCAAATCACTTTCAGAAGCTAACAGTAAGCAGGAAACCCTACCACAGACACACAGGCTGCAGAACTGAAGCCCCCCAAGAACGGAAATCGTTGGGAAGAATTAAATTCCCCCACCAAACGCCCCAAGACTTGTACAAGATGCAATTAAACGGGGAGTTTACTGTCCAAGTAAGCCAGCCAACCTTCAGTGCCCAAAGGTGAAAAAGAAACAGCAGCAGGCCAGCAGCAGTGAAGTGCAGTGGGGTACAGATCACAAAGAGGAAAGATCACCACCCTTTAAATAAAGCTCCCTATTGCAGCTTATTTTAGTCGAGGATTCCGATCTCGGGGGCTCTTGTTGGAGGAAGCGGGCTTGGAATTCGGTTCACCCGCACCGAACCTGAAGGACTTGGATTAGGCGGCCAAGCATACACGGAAAAGAAAATTTTGATTTGACGCAATATTTGGATTAGGCAGCCAGACACACAACATATACTACGCATAAAAAGGCTCTGAATTTGATGCGTTCAAATGCGCGACAGCGACGGTCACTACTGCGCCACGGTGTGGCAGTGCGACGCGTGATGGGGAGTGGAATACGTCCGGCGCGAGAGCGGAAACAGATTAAAAATTCACAAACTAACCACTTGAACGGGGCAGCCTACTCCCAAAACAGACGAAACCAAGCGAATCCTAACAAACGAGAAAAACACCGAGCGGAAGCAAACGCAGCACGGGATAGACCTCCCCCGCGACCGCTGCGCAGGCAGCGGGCTGAAAAATCGCGCAAGCGAGCGCGCGTATCCACGGCGGCTGCTACCTCGGGCGAACCCCGGCGGCTCCGAGGGCACGCCGGACAGTGCGAACGGCGATAACAGATCGAGCAAGGCCGCCCTGCCGCCGTCTAGGCCAAGGCGAGGACCCGCATTGCGGCTCGGGCCGAGAGGAGGGGAGGGATGGAGGGACAGAGCAACGCACCGTACCGCGGGTCGCAGCGCCACCGCGGGGCGCGGTCGCCTCCGGTCGCGGGGCAGGGGCGGGGCGGAGAGGCAACCGGTCACGGAGCGAGCGAGCCAGCGGAAGGCCTCGACTTGCGGGGAGAGAGAGAGAGAGGGGTATTGGCCTATTGGGTAAAAGCTGGGCTCCGGTGAGTTAAGGTGGCAGGATGACGACGACGCGGGGATTAATTAATACTAATAGTATGACAATTAACTGAGCCCAGAAGATTTTCACTGCTCGGTTTGGTTGTTAAAGTAAAGTAGACCATTGCGGAATTACAGCGTGCTGCCGTGTAGGGAGGGAAGGGAACGTAGGCCAACCGCGTCACCGAGAGGACGAGGAAGGCCCCGGATGCCGAGAGGAACAGAACAAATCTTAGATTAGCATCCGTTTTAGCGGCGTTGGTTGGGAATTTGGACGAAGATCTCTGTCGGCGTCCGGCTAGTGGGGCCACTAGAATACTAGTGACTACTGTTTGCCGGTGCGTCATCCAGTGTCGCCGCCGTGCTCTTGTCACGTGAGTCTCAGATTTTACTATTCATGCTGTATCGTTTTTCAATTCTAATAAAAAAACGATTTGTAAATCCATGTTTTTTTTGAAATATTTGTTTTTCTATCTCGACACGAACTGCAAACAGTTGCGCAGAAATGGATCTTCGAGAAGAGATCCGATCGACCAAACGCAGGCATGCGAATGGACTGCCAACCAATCGCATCCCCCATCGAATTCAAAGAGATTGGCCCCACACGGGAATGTACGATCTGAGATCTGGCCACAGCTTGTGCACGCAGACGCAGCCACGCAGGCACCGACGCACAGGCTGCCCAGTAGTGAGGCATGGATAGGGTATGGACTGGACTTGAGTGCTGCTGAAGCCTAGAGATTCTCACACAAGGGAGCATAGCCGCACCGCACCCGCACGGGACCAGACGCCGGTGCCCGGTGGGGCAGTGACCCCCACCGAGACACATGGTGCCCGCCAGTTTTGGCATGCCTCATGCCTTTGCACTCTGTCATCATAACTGCAGGCCAAATTTGGTACAAAAGAGTGAAAACCTCTCGCAATCATACTGTTGATCATTTGGCTGCAAATACCCCAGCAAAGACTTCTTTGGGGATCCTATGTCACGAGAAAGAGTAATAAACCCATCTAGTCTAGTCTAGTTACAGCAAAGCCGTGACGCTTTCTCCTGCGAATGAGACACGTGGAAGTCAAGCAGTATTTTACATCAACTCAACATCTCGAGCTAGCAAGCTACAACCAATTCTACCTTCTGCTGCTTGTGGAAAACTGCCGGGCATGACAGGAGTTGCCACAACAAAATTCCCACCGTTTCTGTATAGCACGTCTAACCAACGCATTTACACGACGATCTCATGGCCAGAGACGCCTCAATCTTGTCCAGCAAACGTGCTATGAATGCCAACCCTAAGACTAGCTCATCTCCCTATCTTTTCTGGTGACACTGGCCCTTCAAGATCTACTGGACCAAGACGGTTGTTATCATGGCAGTCCTCGCTCTCATCAATCCACCACCATGTGGTGCCCACAAGCACTCCTACCACAATGGTGAAGTGCTTCCTCAGGGTTTAATTGACCAGTCAAACATCACTGGTTCCATGCCATCGCATCTACTTGATCTGCATGAAGCTCGAGACATCCACCAGGAAGCTAAGGAGGTTTTTCCTGAATCTCTGCCTGTTTGGCCGGTCGAGCGAGCTCGAGAGATTGTTTGAACTTGTGAGGTTATGGAATGCAGTTGCCAGCCTTGATTTCACGGTAGGATTCTGCTGTTTCTCGAGCAACTCATGGACCAAACTCTGCAGATAAAAGCAAGTCCATTACAGAATAAAATGGATGTAATAGTTCTGACTTTAGTATTAGCTTCCAATATTATTGATATAACACTTTCTTCAGGTTACTGAGATTATAATATGCATAATATTGTACTTATTTTTCAGATCGGAGGGAAGGAGGGGGTGGGACCTGATATAACTCATGTTCACAGAACAATAAAGGAAGTAAAGCATCTGCAGCATAACCTGCCAACTCCAATCTGCAAAAATAGCTTGACAGCTTAGAAGTTTAGTTTACATAAAACTAGAGCTACTAAATAATTGGCAAATTATGCCATATACAATTTACTTCGTTTAAGATTCAAAGCATTCAAAAATCAAAATCAAATTACTGATACACAGAGCTCACCTAAAATCTTCAAAAAGAAGTATTTGCAATAGAAGTCTCAAGAAGTGACTTGATATGCTTTCCTGCAGTTTGCCATTTGATCCTTCAGATTCCATGAGCTGTGAGTTCAGTCCTCCTCTCCCTCCTAATCTTTCTTTGAAATGGTATGAAGCAAGAGCATTTACTGCTGCCAGGCACCTCTCAACAACATCACTATCCTGCAACAGACAAAATAAATCTGAACTATATCAGCTTGAAGAATAAAAATTCGCACTAGAGGGTAAATAGTGTGGAACAGCAAACAATGAGCATATGACACATAGTTCAATTTATAAGATACACCAGAAGTGAATGGGGTATGGGGTGAGTTGCATTTGACCGATAAGAGCATCTCCAGCAATACCCCCTACTTGCCCCCCTACTCTAGATTTAAGTAGTGGGGGTCAAAAAAATTAACTCCAGCAGACCCCCTACTACACCCCCTACTCCTGTTGGCCCTCTACTTATCCCCTTCACCCCCTACTCCACTCCCTACTTTTTTCTCCGCATGATAGAGATGATAAGTGAGCCTCAATTGCCAGTGTCTATTAAAAGGATTTGAGAAGTCTAATTTGAGGGCTACTACTGGAGTATGTATTGGAGTACGTATGAACAAAAAATTTAAGACCTCAAAAGTAGGAAAAGCCCTTAAATCAAAAGTAGGGGCTCTGATTTGAGGGCCGCTCTGGATATGCTCTAATATTAACATGAAAAGCACATGGTCATAATTCAAACAAAAGGTGACAAAAAAACATGGAAAACAACACCAAAAGTCTAAAATGTCTAAGGTTCCATTCATTTTTAAATATATGACATTCAGGGAAAGCTAATCTTTTTCATTCCTAAATGCCATTCAAAAATGAAACAGTTGTATGACTCGCAATAGATGGAAGGCCACAAACTAATTGTCTAGCCTTCCCTCACAACGTCAAGTTTTGAAAGTGAAACAAAGGATCAAGAGCTACCAACTCTTCTGTGGCTGCAACCAATATGCAGAAACTATACCATGATTACTGCAAGCTATGCTGCTGCAATCTGAAACCTTAGAAAATATAGGAGTGATTTTTGTTCCATTCAGCAAATCCCAAACTTACTGGTTCTAACCAAAAATCAACTTATGACCAAAAAAAACAGAACAGAGTTACTGCAGATTTAGAAAGTGCACATGCCTGATTACGGAGCCCGAAATCAAGACTTCCAATAATCCTCGTAAAAGCATCTCTATTTAAGTGAGCAACCTTTTCTGGGTACACTTCCAACAAGTGTGACATAAGCACAAAATACTGCAAAGAAACCAGACTAAAGATTAGCACTTGATTGCTATTATCCTCTGTCACAAAAACTAAAGGAGAAAACTCAAAAGGACTTACATCACGACTAAGTTTAGGGTACTTCAGAAGGTCCAAAGATATCAAGGGGGTCACAATATCAAGACCAACGTAGATTACCTGTGAAGGTAACATCTCAGTTATTATGTTTCAAACTAATTAATGTTAGTTCTCGATGTGAATAAATAGCAGCACACTTGGCTAAATAAATACTTCCTCCATCCCAAATTATAAGATGTTTGACATTTTTTACCCCAAGTTTGACCAGTCTTCTTATTCAAAAAAATTGTGCAAAGTTGCAAACATAGACAAATTTAAATCATTCTTAAAGAACTTTAATTAATAAAGCAGGCCACGACAAAAGAAGTGATATTTTGCACAAAGTGGTTAAACTTGGGATGAAAAAGTCAAATGTCTTGTAATTTGGGATGGAGGAAGTTATATGACCTCAGTAAGTTTTCTTCCCTGGATGGAAACTACAACAGCTAGCAGAATGCAACACCTTACAGTTTCTAAACAAGCAGAGTTTGACCCTTGTATTGGTTTGCCAATCTGTATCCTCAAGGTTTTTTTTAATTATGAACCCAAGTACAGAAAAGCTGACTAAAAATGCCATGGACGAATGAAAGATCTGGTGTTTGCTGTGGGGATTCCAAGTCTTAACAACCCGGCACTCAACAGGAAAGATAGAAGGCCAGCAACTACATACTTTTTTTTTGCATGAAATATAAGCTGCGTACCTCTGCAATATCAGGTGAACCTTCATCACAATCAGACAGAAAGCCAACCTGCACTTGACAACTATATCTATTAGTTAAGCAGAACTTTTGGCTAAATTAAACAAAAAGGGTGTAACGGAACAAAAGTTACCAAATCCTTCGAGCATATATTTGTCAGAAGACGAAGCAAAGCTCGCAAATCCTTGTATTTTTCTGCTTGTGACTCACTATGCAGACTTGAAGAAAGAGAGAGCATTACCTAGAAAATAGAGATGCCATAGGTTCAGTCCCTGAAGAAAAGTATCCACAAGCTCCACAAAAACAGTGGCATTGCTGTTGGGAAACTATACAAACTGCAAGCCATATTTAACCTTTTTAATACAATATTGCTCACTCGGCACTCGCATCAATTTCTTTAATTGCCTTTATTCAAGTTCAAGGCATGCCCTTAGTTATCAATATTAGATGACTAAGTGAATCTGCACTAGTGTCACTTGAACATCTCCAGTTAGATCTTTTCTACGTCTAAGTAGATTAGCATTTCTGCAGAAATTAGCACACAAAGCACCAGAGGCCAAATAAAAATAAAAACAGAAAAATATCTTTAGCTGACTTTATTTAAGGAGCATCCTTACTTAACTTATCAACATTAAATGACTATTTAAACCTGCACTGGCGCCACTGGGACAGTCTCATTAGATCTTCTCTATGAACAGAAGTCCACTAAAGAGATCAGTATTTTTGCAGAAATTAACAAGAAAAGCACGAGCACAAGCTTAAAATGTTTTTTGGCATAGGGAAGCTATGAATGGTGAGATAGGGGTAACGCCAGAAAAGAGAAGGAAAATGTAAGAGTAATTAGTATCATGAAGTTGCTACAATGGCTGACATTGTTTCTCTGAGAATAGTAATAGTCAGAGTCATCAGTCACATTGGCAAAAAAAAGGAATATTATGATACAGAATAAAATATTAGTACTCATATTCTTACCTTCCCAATGTTATGCGAGGAGTATATCTGGAGCAGTCGCAAGCAAAAGTTCACCAAAGCTGATATTTCTTTAGCATCCAGGAATACAGCTTGACCATCCACAAAGTCCACCACAAATTTGAGTATCATGTATACGACTGAGGACTAAAGGGATGGGAAAAAAATTAATTGCATGATCTTCAATGTTCACTTGTAGAGTGATAATATGATGCTTGAAAAATAACATTACATGATTTTTGTAGACCTCCAGAAGAGTCAATAGTGGGTTCATCACAGTACGACCCATCTCAAATAGAACTTTTTGAGTGCGGGGTTGAGTAGCTCTTGCAGCGCCTCTTAGTCGTTCCAATAGGCAACAAACCTATAACCATTGACCTATTTCGTTTATTCTTCTCTAAAAGAGCACAAAGCAAATATCATACATACTTACCATGTAAACAACATCTGCTTGCTGTGCCACAGATTTTAGATCACTCCTGCTAGCATTTTCTACCAGGCACCCCGCCACTGGTCCCATGAGATCCCTCAGGTACCTTTAAAAGAATCAATGGCAATGTTAAACTTCTCATCTCTGTTTCTTATAATAACAGCCAGAAATAAACAATAGTCTTACTGTGCAGATGCTTCAGGATCTTTGATGCAGGAAGCAGCACAGGCAAGTGTTTCTGCTAGAGATCTCTGTAAAAAATAGCAATAGAAGCATAAGATCTTCAAAAACATAAAGCCACAGGGTAGAACAACATGATTTGCACATGGTACATCACTTACTTGTAAACGTCCACTCAATGAAAGCAAAGAGCGTCCACTTGCAAAAGCTCTTGTAAGATCACGCCATGAATCCTAAAAGGGTACATGGAACACCACAAAGATTAGGAAAACAAACAAAAACTTTTAGCGATCAATACAACAAACATAGTATGTTTTTCTTGTTCAGGCAGAAACAAGCAGTACATACAAAGATATTCTAGGTAACAAATTACATAGTATGTTTTTCTTGTTCAGGCAGAAACAAGCAGTACATACAAAGATATTCTAGGTAACAAATTTAATGCAGTGCATGTGGAAACTGAAAGTCGCAGATTTGTGACCATTACCAGCATAATCCTTTCTTTGCAATTATTAGTATCTTCTAGGTTATTAATACTTTGATTTTAAAAAAAAAATATAGCAATTAGTATAAGAATCAATAATTTCTTCTAAATGTAATGATAAACAGCTCCCCTGTGTCTTAAAAAAAAAGAAGGATAACAATCAATAATTGAACTGGAGTGTGTTCACCAAAACATGCAATTACTGTACATCAGATCAGATGATACAAATGCTACCAAACTTTTTTGTGTGCACAAACTAATGTGCATTGTACTATAAGAAAATGCAAGCATCAGTAAGATGTCATTGGTTGTAGCAGTAGATTTGGGCTTACCAGTTGAACGAGATAAGTGCATGTGTGTTTCCGGCGAACAACTGTAGCAAGTAGCTTCTGGCATGTCAGTGTCTGAGAACAGGAATCAAAGCAACAGATAAGGGATAAAACTTTTATCTTGTCTAATGCTAATGAAAACACTCGAGTGAGAAATCTTGAAAGTTGTGGGCATTTTTGACGCTTGGTCAAGTTATGCAGTAATTGGTACTCCCTCATTCCAAATTACTTTTATCTTGTCTAATGCTAATGAAAACACTCGAATGAGAAATCTTGAAAGTTGTGGGCATTTTTGACGCTTGGTCAAGTTATGCAGTAATTGGTACTCCCTCCATTCCAAATTATAAGTCATTCCAAGATTCTTGAAGAGTCAAAACATCTCAAGTTTGACCAAAATCATAGTGAAAATTATAAAGATTTATGACTACTATCAAAATATAATTGATAAAGAATCTAATAGTACTTAGTTGGCATCATAAATGTTACTATATTATCATATAAATTTGGTTAAACTTGAGATGTTTTGACTCTCCAAGATTCTTGGAATGACTTATAATTTGAGATGGAGTATTTTGGATCAATCACATAGTATGATGGAATGATAAGGCTAAAGTCACATCAAAGATATCATGAAATCAAAAGATTTAGATGTTGTACAAGAGCAATTTTTGCATCAGGTACTGCAAATTGAACTAGGGCAAACATGTTTGGGCACTCTGCAGAATTCCACCATGATTAATAAATAAGAACAAAGCTTACCTGCAACTCAGTTTCTCCCTGATATGTAGTGAGTGCTAACATTGAAATGAGAACAACAAAATCAAGAACAAGCTCTCCTTGGTTATTTTCCCAAGCAAAATTGCTTAGCAGTTTTCTGGAATGTTGGGATCCATTTGTATCGACGCTATCAATTTCTCTGCTTACTTTTCCTCTACTCACATCAAGTGGCACTAAGTAGGTTGCAACCCATCTGGCCAAGAACCAGATCACAGCCTGCCAACATTAATAAAGAACTTAAGACAACCTCTTTTTAAAATAAGTATAAAACAATGTATAAGAACCATTCACAGAAAATAAGAGCAAAAGGGACTTCTTTCACATAAAGAAAACAAGGACGATAGATAACAGTACAGAGAAGTACCTCCATTAGTCGTGGACTGAAGTATTTTGCCCTAATTCCTGGATCTAGACACTGCCTGGAAAAATTTATTATAGACCTGCATTATCAAGAGACAAATATTCACATTACATTGCTACAACAGTATTAATACTGTTAATACAGTCATATGGGTTATCAGAGCTGCAACTGGTCCCAAAACTGCAGGTCAACCGATTGTCTTTCCACTTAAAACAACCGGATTCCTGATTTTCAATGAAATAAAAAGGGAAAAGATTGAGGTAAGATTTTTTACCAGGAGAGTGTAACAACTGGATGCTGTGCTGCTTCAATCACATTAGGGAATCCAGCCTGTAATGCTTCAGGGATCTGTTCAAAATTAATTAACAACAGTGAGAACTTCTAACTTTAAGACATATTTCTTAGCTTATAAAAGTAATAAATGACACCAAAGCATAAAAGAATGCAGTATCAATATAGTTTGCAAAATTACATGACAGATGGTGCATTATGTTAGTAAGTGGCAGCTCCGTGTATTCACAGGTCCAAAGGGATGTGCAAGTGTTCCATATGTAGAAAAAACCCTCCAACTGGAGGGAAAATACATGTGCATGTATAAATCTAACCCCCACCCCTCCCCCCAACTCATGGTGGATCTACAAAACTAAGTTTGGAGAGTAAAAGGCTATGATGTGCCCTCGTCAGTGCCTTTGTGAAGAAATCAGCTAACTGAACCTCTGAAGGCACATAGTGGAGAGTCACAACCTGATCATGCAATTGCAATCTCATGTAGGAAGCATCAACTCCAACGCGCTTGGAGAGTTCATGCTTCACAGAATCTTGAGCAATACTGATGGCACCAGTGCCGTCAAAAGAGAGAGTTGGTGCAGTAGCAGGCACAATGAAACCCTCAAGAAGCCATCATAGTCATGTCACCTCCGCAGTCAGTCACCAGAGCACACAGCTCAACCTTAGCACTCGAACAGGAAACAGCAGTCTGCTTATTGGTTTTCCAGGCAATCAAGGAGACATACAATAAGCCAAGAGGGAACGATGATCAGAGTGATCACTAGCCATTTTCACATCAGAGTAACCTGGAGTGAGGAAAGAGAAGGCAGCGAGAGGTAGTTTCACCAAGGTGTCACAGAACCCAAAGGAGGTGAGCATAGTTGATAGAGCTAGGAATCAGGCTGATCTTTATTGATGAACTGGGAATGATTACAATGGCTAAACCTAGCAATGGCAGCAGGGATAGAGCTGGTTCGCCCTCCCTGGGAGGTTCTGAACATGACAACTCTATTTCTGATTGCCCTCCCTAACCAGCTGGCCCTTAGTAATATCCCCTAATGGCCGGCTGAGTACTAACAAACTGACTCCAGATCCTAACTTATAGGGACAGATAACTATGGCCTAAAATTAGCCAGTAGAGGCTGGCGCCTTCTTCTTCCTGCTGTATTGTTTCCCAATGAAAGCATCCACAACACTTCCACCCTCCTTTCGAAACAAACTGGATATGAAGAGTGGGAAATGTCAAGAAGAGTGATCCCAAGATAGACGAGGCTCCCAACTAGCTGACAATAGCGAGTGGCATCATTCAGTGGTTCAGAATCAGTGGGTTGTGGAAGAAAAGAAGTGAAGAGAGGGCATTGCCTAGTAGCTTGGGGAAAGGTGACGTGCCCTCGAAAGCTTGGAGGACTGGGCATATCAGATCTGAAAAGCCTAGGATGGGCACTCCAAATGCGCTGGTTATGGCTGAAAAAAACTGAACCACACTGGCCATGGGGCATGTTTCAAATCCAGGTAGGTTAGAGTGTTCTTTGCAATGGCCATTGTGACTGAAGTGGGGGATAGAACTTGCACACTTTTTTGGAAAGATAGATGGTTACATAGGCAGCGTATCATAGACATCGCTCTTTACACTCCGTGGTGGTCAAGAGAAATATCAAGAAAAGAACGGTAGCAGAGGCTCTCAATGAACACCTATGGATTTCGGATGCAGAAGGAGCTTCGTCAGTTGGAGCTCTAGTGGAGTACCTCGGTCTTTGGATCTCATCATGGATTTCTCGCTGCAGCCAGATGTAGAAGATGTGCACACATGGAGCTTATCCTCCTCGGGTCAATATTCAACAAAATTGGCATATGAGTATCTTTTTCAAGGAGCAATTCAGTTTAGGCCACGGGAACAAATTTGGAAAAGTTGGGCTCCTAGAAAGTGCAAGTTCTTTCATATGGCTTGTAGCTCTTAATAGATGTTGGATGGCTGATCCGCCTGCACTCATGGTCTGCCCCATCCTGAGCGATACCACTTATGTGACCAGGATCAGGAGACAATAAAAAAATTCAACCCTGGTAACACAGCCCTCGGATTGGTCGAGGTTGTATGTACTAGGAGGGTTTAACCCCCTCTCCCTTTATGTACTTTTTCTTAATGAAAATGGCACACAGCTCTCCTGCGTTATTTGAGAGAGAAAAAAGACAGCCCCTCGGCATTGCATTAAGAAGACCTTCTCACACAGATCGAGAAAACTCGCGAACCCCTAAACCATCTCCTAGTAGCATGCCCCTTTGCAAGGCAGCAATGGTACTCCATCCTTCGTCATGTCAGGTTACAACAAATTGCACCTCAGCCAGCTCATACGGAGTTTGATGAATAGTGGGATAGACCTCGGTGCATAATTCCGAAACACTAAAAGAAGGGATCAATTCCCTGGTCGTGCTAGGGGCTTAATTATCTGGACACATCGCAAAAAAGTTTCCACGAATGTCACCAGGGTCACCCAAACCATTTTAGTAGCTCATATGGAATTTTGGACTTTTATAATGGCACACAAGGAAAAACAATAGAGTGGTGTGTGTGTGTGTGTGGGGGGGGGGGGGGGGGGGGGGGGGGGATATTACTTCCGTATACCCCCATGGACCTACTTGGTCCTCTCGACCGAGGACGGCCCAGCTCGCGAGGCCCTGCGGCACGCGACCAGGCCCGTCGTGCTCGCCAGGGACTCAACAGAGCCTTGCTCGCCAAGGCAGATCCTAGGAGATAGACTCGGATCTCTTTCCTTAAGGGACCGATCGTAATCTGTTAGGATATGGAAATTGTAACCCTGCTCCCCGGCTATATAAGGCGAGCAGGGACCCCCTCAAAAGACATCTTGTATTGTATCTCTCAGATCAATCTAGCCACCAGACGTAGGGTATTACGGCGATCTGCCGGCCTGAACCTGTCTAAACCGTCGTGTCTACGCTCTCTGTATTACGCTTGATAGTCGTCGCCACACCTCCGCCATCTAATCTACTACCTTGGGGTACCCCCTAGGTAGACTACCGACCATATTTCGTCGACAGTGTGCAGCGTGCGGGTGTTTGTGTTTGTTTGTGGTTGTGTTTATCTGTGTCTATTCATATATGTTCTTGTCCTATTTTCTTCTTAATATAATGATACCAAGCTCTCCTAGTTCGAGAAAAAAAGAATTAGTGGGTTGTAGGTACCCTAGCAAGTGGCGCGGGCTACGCCACTAGCCCACATGATCCCGCAGGCTAACCCACATGCTCGAAGCGGGCTTATGCGGTTAAGCCGTGTAACCCAGCGGCGCCGCACCAATCCGCGTAATCCTATTCACTGCCCCAACCCGCATCCATGGCGATTGGTGAACCTTAAGCCTCAGTCCCCACCGCCATTTCCGAGGGACTTCGTCTTCATCCTGCGGACGCCCATCGGCACCGTGGCAAAGATCATGTCCGCGGGCACCATGCACACCAACGCGGGCAGCCTGTACCACATGGGCGTGTCGTACCTGCTCCACGGCGCCGACAAGTCGGAGCTGCTGCAGCCCGGGGTGCTGCACTCAGACACGCGCTCGCCAGCCTCTGCTCCTACCGCCATGCGCAAATGCTGCCGCCAATGGCGACTGCGGCAGCGAGGCGGATGAGGAGTGGCCGCGGATGCCAAGGTTCAAGCTGTACACGTCCGCTGGACGCAGCGTGCCCGCAGTGCAAGCAGCCGATGGCCACCAAGATGACCTTGGTGATGCCAACTGCCGCACTGAGGGCCACTAATAAAGGCAGAGGCATGAACGACGGGGGGAAGAGCACGGTGGCAGGTACGTCAAGGGGCTGGTGATGTACATGGTCACCGACGGGTTGGAGGTGATGCCCATGTCGGCGATCTCGAGCATCACGCTGATCAACAAGTTTCAATCATGTCGTCCTTGCTAGCTAATTCTCAAGTCTCAATTTGTACCTGGTCATCTCCGACGTGTGTGAATGCATGAGATGGGTGTATGGCGATGCTCTTCCGTGTCCATGTTGGGCGCTGTTGCTAGCGGACAGGCACCGGTTGCCATAGTAACCCGCAAAAGAAAAACGGCGCTATGCGGGCCGCCGCATGTGCCCACCAGCAATCTCACGGCCTGTGCGGTAACGGGACGGGCTGCCCGCCGCCGCACCATTTGCAAGTATAGTTGTAGGTGAACACCAAGCTCCATAGGAGTATCAACAATGAGTGATCATTGAGAGCAGCACGAGAAAGGTGTCCTGAATAGATGTGGAGGAGACCTTAAGACCAAGGAAGTAGGTGAGGTGATCCAAATCAGACATCAAGAACTTATCATCAAGGCGCTGCTTCACAAAATCAATATACAGAAAATCATCCTGTGTGATGGGCATGTCATCAGCGTAGAGAAGAATTGTGCGACCACGAGGGGAAGTGTGGACAAAGAGAGCATGGGCAGGGGCAGGCGCAGGCGGATGCGGATGCGGGGTGGGCACACGTGCCCGTGGAAGGTAGTGCGCGGCGGCGGCCAGTGCCATGCAAGGCGTGCACGGGGGCACTGGGTAGGCGGCCACGCGTGTTGGTGCACGGGTAGGCACCTGTTGACATGGGGCCACAAGGAGCACAGCAGATACAGGTGAAGTTGCTGGCTGGCGAAGCTCACCGGCAGCGCGACCACAAGGTTCGAATCTGGCTAACTCTAGGCTGTGATACTATGTTAGAAAATGGCAACTCAGTGTACTATTCACAGGCCCAAAGGACTGATGTACAAGTGATGCATATGCAGAAAACCACTGACTAGAAGGAAAATGCGTGTGTGTGTGTGTGTGTGTGTGTGTGTGTACATCTTACACATGAAACCATGTGAAATAAATCAAACTGAGCTACAGAAATATGAGATGATAATGATATGAAGCAATGTTTTACAATCGTCCGACTAATTGCGATTCGTCCTTATCGGTCCCTGGCGGCCGATTCAGGGTACCGATGCGATTAGCTCGATCAGAAAGCTGATCGTCTGATTAGTCGACCACTAATCACGATTAATCATCCGACTAGGACAGGGACGACTAGTTTGGTTGCACTGTTTTTTTAGCCTGTTTAACCAGGCTTATAAGTTTGGTTGCTCTGTTTTTTGAGCCTGTTTAACCGGGCCTATACATGACCTATTGGGCTTGCAATTTGGCCTGTTAGAGTTAGTAGAATAGGCACCAGAGACCCGCAGGCACACCACGGTGGCTGCAATTTTCCTCCGCGCGCTTCCTCCCTCCCGTGCGCTTCCTCCTTCCCCGCGCGTGATTGCCCGTCTCTGGTGAGCTATTCGCCTCCCTTACGCACTATTGTCCTCCAGACAAACACTATTGTAAGTCACCAGCTAAACACTATTGTAGTCTTGATGCTTGCTTTATTGTGTATAATATATAGTATATATAGGTATATATATATAGTAGGCATATGTCCTGATATATAGGCCGACTATATGGACAACCAGGGTCGACTAGGCCCGCTCGACTAATCGAGCTGATCGACGACTAATCACGATTAGTCTCCTGATCGGTCCCATGGCGACTAGGTTCGACTGGAAAACATTGATATGAAGAACAATGAGGGCATTCAAGATTAGTAAAGAAAGAGAAGCTTTAGAGTAATTACAAGTAGTGTTTCTCCTTCGCCTGAATCAGTTAGGACATGACTAGTAACCAACAACAACCAGTAGAGCTCCTCCAGTGTTTGAGTAGGATCACTTTCACCATTTCTCTGCTAAGGAAAATCGATTAACGTTAACTACAAAAACAGCACCACTTCAAAACAGTAGAATGTACAAGGCTACAGTAGCAGGGTAGCGTAGTAGCTTCTCCTTTCTTAATAAATGAGGTAAATTACAAGATAACAAAAAGACCTGATTTAGCTGGGCAAAACGTTCTGAAAACAACTGCGCAAGAAATGGAATAGTAGTGTCTGCAGCAGCACGTGCTATTAGAGCATACAAGGCTAACTGCTCATCACGTTCTGGAAGAAGTACTTCATTAGTATGATGAATCCAAATGAGTTAAGAGATACTAGAACAGATGAACTGTCTGTGGAATTTAAGCATACTTGAAACAGAAACATGAAAATATTCAGTATCATCAGTATCCTCGAACGCAGAATCAGCAGCAGCTACGTCAAAGAAAATAAGAGTAATCAGTATGCAGGACGTAAACAAAAATAGAAAATCTTTTACAACATCTGTAACATTCTTCAAGTCTGAGGTTACATTTAAATGAGAAAGTAAAGAGATTTGTACCCTTCAAGTGTGACTCCACAATGATCTTAAACAAACTTGAAGCTGCAAGTGCTCCATCAACTGAGATTGGACTTTTGTCGGCATCTCCGTCCTGCCAAAAAGGATGAAACTCAATGAACAAAGTGCAATATAAACTACTCCCCATTTTAGCATTTCTAGATACATAACTTTTGCTATGCACTTAGATATACACTATGTCTAGATACATAGTAAAAGAAATGTATCTAGAAAAGCCAAAAGATCTTGTAATTTGGAACTGAGGGAGTACATGACATGAACTGAGATCTTCCGTGTATAAATAAAACATTTTTTTATCAAAAAGCAAAAGTGCAGACTCACAAAGGTCAGGAAGTCGACAATGATACAACCTTTCATTGTTTTCATTTGCAGAATTGATGAAGAGTATTTGTTTTATCTGGTGTACTTAGACACATTTTCTACAAATTGAAGTAAAACATTCGAGCATATAGTTGTTATGAATAACACACCATGGGTGTAAGGACTCTACTCCTAACAATAGTTACTGATATATTTTGAAGAGTGTTGATGCAATAGTTGTAATGGGATAAAAGATGTGCATACAGCTATGTAAACAGGACCAACTAAACATGTTAGCATACAATATGTCTACGGGGAATTAATCATGTAAGCTCACTTCGCTACAATAGTTTTACATTAACTTCTTAATGCAATGATACACAGATCTCCTGCATATTCAAGAAAAAATTGGTTTTACATTAAAATATAGCCATAAAGGTAAATCTTCTGGTTTTAAATGCTAGTTTAGTACAGTTTACATTAAAATAGTCCAAATTATAGGTGAACAATGGCTCAAATCGTCAAATTATAGTCGAACTCGAAACAATCAAGCACACTCTCATCTCGTGTGTGTTCATTCAGCAGGTATGGACACTGATTTTCCAAAGGTTGGGCCTGAAAGCAATTGCCCCTCAACCTTCTGAAGTTTGGTTCTCAAGCTGGTGGTGCAATGCTATCAGAAGTGTTCCAAAAGAGACGAGGAAAAGCCTCAATTCCCTGATCACTTTACTAGCTCAGGATCTTTGAAACCACCTAAATGCATATGTGCATGAAATGGCAAACCCAAATGTTCTAGTTGTTTTACAAACCGTGACTAATGAGAGCAGTTTATGGTGCCTAACTTGAACCTCTTATCCATGAGCTCCTTCTTTGGTCACTCACCCTGGACTCGTAGTATTGTGGAGGTGGATAGGTCATGGTCGTTTTAACTCTCAAGTGTGGTGTGTCTGCATTTCTGTTTCTTTGTGTGTTGGGGGTGTTAGGGAGTGGTCTCCGCCTATCTGGCCTCTTCGTTTTTATTCTGTTTTTAATGAAATGGCACATAACTCTCCTGTGTTGTTCTATAAAAGAAAATATTAGCACCTACAACTCTATTTTAACTTTTTTTAGTGAAATTTTTCTTCAACTCAAGGTTACTAAGAGGAACCTGGTATTAGAACAGTCAAAATATCTTTTATAATCCAATAAAAGAGTAAAAATGTGACCTACAGTTATTCCATGTTAATTATTACCCAAGCTTATAACAGAAAAAAAAACAGAGGGAACAATCATATCACACTGGAATTTTAAACTGATTATTGCAAATAAGTGTTTGATTAAGTTGTGTAAAAAGGGAAGGACACAAACATATTTCAAATTTGGTCCAAGGTCAAGGGAAGTACCCCCAGAATAACATTCCATGTTTCTAACAAAATATCAAGGGAATCTATGCCCCATGTTTCCTCTTCACTTTGGTTATTCAGAACAGACTTGACAGCTTCTGACGTCAAAGCAGAAAGCAGACTAACTGTACCATAGGGCCTGCAAACATGTCCATGTTAAACAAAAGAGAATAGCAATCTCAGTCTAGCTGACATTGTAAAAAATAAATGGCATGAAGTGTACAAAATATTTTGAATATACTCACAATATGCATTTTCACTATTACAAAAAGAACCAGATACATTAAGGAAAAATGAGAGATGTAGCTATGGTATCTTGGTTATGATACCATCTTACGAATTGGACAGACTAGTGTCACATCGAGGCCCAATTGACTAATATGTAGGAGTACAAGGGACGAGTTAAGTTACCAAAGTTGCTACGTGGAACTAGACAATGTACAAAAAACTGACCTTATTGACTTTAGGAGGTTGTCAAAAAGTGAGCCAGTAGTTAAAGACGCCATTGAAAGAAGGGCATGGCAACCATCTATGAACTCACTGCAAAACAGTGAATATCTCACGCATCAGCATTTCACAAGCTTTTTCTCAGGTTAAATCAAGATTGCAAAGATGGATCCTGAGAGAACCTTTCACTTCCCCATTTCGGATTGATGCTGCGATTACATCAGGAGGTTCAATCCATAGAACAACAGCAGATAATATCAGCATAAGGTGTTTAATCTGTGCATCCCCATTATCTGGCAACAGACAGAAAAGAAGAAAGATTACATAAAAAAAGAGATCACATGTAAGTCATTAACATGCTTTCCAGTGATACATTGAATATGTAAATTCTAAGAGGAAAGATTCAGCTTTCGACCTTGAACCTAGCCTCCTTTCTGCAAACCCAAACTCAGAAACGATCTAGTTTGCAACCTCAAACTATTAGAATCAACCACCCCAGCCACATTAGAATGAACCACCCCCACCCACAACACATGCCCCCCCCCCCCCCCCCCCCCCCCCCACCCCCCAAGGTGTTTCATGTTTGTACCTGACAATAGCACCAAACTGGGCAGTTGTCGGCGTAAATTCTACTTCCTTCAATCACAAATACAAGTCCATCTTGGTTGGCCCTAAGGCAAACTTCTTTTTAAAATTTTGATAATCAATATCTAACAATTTATATAGGTTGACAACACATGATCGACATCAATAGATTTATTATAGAAGTCACTTTTTATAATATACGATTCTTTTCATTTAAGATGATATATTTTCATAAATATTGCGAATCAAAGTTAGAGAAGTTTGACTTAGACAAACCTAGATAGATTAATATATGCAATTGGAGGAAGTAGCGTGTTCATATTGTTATTTCCTCATTGTATGAGGAACCAAGCCTGCATATTTCTTTATACACTACCCCAAACCTCATAGTGTGTATGGCTGTATGCAGGTGCTACTGGTAATGGTGGTCTAACTAGGATACCATCTGTGATAAATATATGTATATAAGAAACTGCTGAGGTCTAGTATTAGGATTGTGTTTCGTAGTAATCTGAGGTTGCAGTCAACAGTTTTGTAGTATCAGGTAAAAATCAAGCTGATGCCAGAATTTATGGATGGTAAGGGAACATTTTACAGATCTTCAATAAATAATGACTGTTTGGAATAAGTATATACCATTAGGAAACACAGAGCCTGCCAAGGAGCACAACTGCACTATAAGCTGTCTGCAAGAGACACCAATTGGAGAATCACCCCACAATGTATCATATGAGTACTTTTGGCGCAAGGTGGTGTAGAAGTTCAAAATCCAGGTAGGGTGTCCACTTGATATTAGAATCTCTCTCCACATAGACCCTGGCTACAATAGAAAATGCAAACATTATAAGCTGAAATGGAGCAAACATGCAAGTAATTAGGATATACCTTCACCAACGAACGTTCAAACTTCTTCAGATTTATTGTATCAATCCTCAAGCCAGAATTTATCTTAGCATCTGAACTCTCATGCTCCACATTATGCTTGAAATTCCAGCTTAGTATCTGAAACATCAGGCGCAATGCTGCCGAACATGCTCTCTCGTCAGGTATTGTTACAGTTGAATTCAAGATTTTGTCAGCAGTATTGAACACAGCAGCTTGTGCCCAGCAGTAAAAATCCTTGCAAAAGACAATAGCATGTCATAATGATAACCGAGGGTTCAAGACTTCAAGTGACATGACACAGCTGTAGTTTTTCATGTAAGAATTCCTGCCAAAACTTCTACATATTTGGGAGGATCAATACCTTCAAAAACTGCACTTCGAGTGAGTATTCACATTGTTTGTGAAATTCCTTAGGCAGGCTCATAGCAGAAGCAGTTGAAGGGGAAAATTCTGAAACCTAGGTCAGACATAAAATGTAGTATGAGATCAGTTGGAAAAGGATAGGAAAAAAATTGGAAGAACCAATCACATCGGCCTCAAGAAATTGCCATACCAAGGTTTCCAGGAAATTGATTGCAGCAAACTGTCGATTAGGCCCATGAATACCCTGGATGGATTGCTCAACCTGAAAACATTATCAGACATACAGATACAATGTTATACATGAATTTAGTGTGCGGCTTGATTGATTAAAATTCAAATACGAAGGACAATTTGAAAAAAAAAAGATAAATAGAACAAAAAGAAACAGCAATGAATTTGGAGGTTCTATGTTTGCTAAAACGTTCAAGGATCCCAAAAAAAATCATATAAGAATAAAAAACATCTTATCCATCAAGTTGGTCCACTTATAGTTATAAAAGCTTGGATTTCTTCATGCTACATTTTTCTATTGTTGTTTTATTAAGTGTTACCAATGAAGAAACAAGGGATGAAGTATACCAATGTTGCATAAAGATCCACAACCACAAAAATCTTAGGGTCATTTGAATCCTTTCATTTTGGAGGAATTGGAATCTCCTTAATGGATTAACGCTATTCGGTTTGGAATCTGACATTCCACAACTATAATTTTCTCCCCTGTATGGCTATCTCAAATTCATAGGGTGGGAAGTGGAATTTGATTCTATAATCACCCTGCTATGTTTCTACTCTACAACTATAATTTTCTCTCTTGTATGGCTAACAATAGTATTCAAATATATTCCATATACAACCATATTAGCTTATCTATACCTAAATTATTAGAATGAATCCAATTCCAAGGATCCAAATGGGGCCTTAGGCTAATCCTGATTTGTAAGGCTGAGCTGCCAGCTGACAGAGAAGTACAATAGTACATACCTCAAAGAAGATAGCGGCTTTCTCTTGGTCCGAAAACTCAACCCTGCAGACATATTCTGTGTCAAAACGAATGTATTTGAATATAAAAAAATCTTTAACAACCAAAGAGCAATCAATCTCCTTCAAGTGCACTGGCTAAAACACAGATAGTTTATTTCATGATCTGGATTCAGGGAAAGATGTCTCCTATTGTGTATATCATCTTGGACAATCATGTGCAAACAACCCAGCCAAACACCATATCCAACCTTTGTCCAGTCTGAGATAAGCAGGAATAAATGAATAAATAAATTGCTAAAATAACAAATCAGTCCATTACTATGTGAACTCATCTTAAGGAAAGATTGTGTGCATGAGTAGAAAAAACACTCCATGAACGAAACCACATCCAAATCAGCAACCCAAGCAATGAAAAGATATACAAGTATGAATATGAATGCAGCAGCCCATTATTTTCGTACCCATGCCACAGAAATTCACGAAACAAAAGGTAAATACAAAAATCTGAGTAAACTGAAGCTAGCAAACATGTTATGATAAGACACAAGAGATCTATTAGACATTGCACTTCTAAAGTAGGTAGAAACATAGAAACTAACCAGCCTCTTTTCAGTAATCTAGCTGCCACGGCGGAAACTTTTGATTGTACATAGCCATCAGGAGAACTTGCATGCTCCATAACATAGTTTAAACAATATCTACAAATGATTAAAAAAAAGTTATAGTAAGCACTAAAAACATGATGCTCCAACATTAATTGCAAGCTTTCACCCTCAAAAGGATAAACTCACAGTATTAGGCTTCTTTTGTTGTCATCTGTAAGGATTCCCCACTCCCTTACTGCAGCATCACCAATTGCACCAGCAGCTTGGAATCTCGCATTAGGCATTTGGGATGTCTCTGGGAGAATATAATGTTTCAGCTCTTTTCGAGTATCTTAACACAAGAGAAGAGCGGGGCTTAACTACTTTTTATGAGAAAAAGAACAGAACAGTTATTTTTTCAGCACAAAAGCCACAAAATAACAAATAATAAATGGGGTAAATTATTATTACTTGCAGTCTGCGGAACAACCATTCAGACAAACAATTAAAAATGTATACCCCTTCAAAATGGAAACAATGTGTACACAGGTTATATGGAAACAACATAACTAATACATCTTACGATATGCTTCTTATAGTAAGTCCTAACCTTACTCAGTTGTGAGCTTAAAAATGGATATATCTGCTCTGTTGACAAATAGTTCTGGTTCATCATAGGTGAATAGCAAGAGAACAGCGTACCAAGAATGAATCTGCATGCTTGATAAGGCATCAGAGACGAATGCAGCGAAGTTATCACCTTTTCCGCTTCAGATGGATTCATGTGCAGCTGCAAAATTACCCATTGTCAAAAGGATAGATGCTAAATCAACACAGATGCAATAGATGGCATTCTACAAGAAAACTGGCATGTTCATTAGCACCATGACAATTTCGCATATTAAGCTAAACACAGATACCAGGAAGACACTCCTGTAACAAAACTTCACATAATTTGGGAAGCTTGGTTAATGTTAGGGAATAAACTAAGGATTCATAGTCAAAACACAAGAATATAATCACACAAGTGGAAAAAGTTGAGAACAGCTTGGGGATAGATTAAAAGGGTCAGCAAATGCTATGCCAACAGTGTCTTTCTCCGCATAGCACAGTTCTAAATAGGCCCTCCTATATCCTAACAGATAGCTCAATTGCTACATGCAGATTCCCAAATCTGGAATGAGGAGCTTCAGGTTATCCAATGAACAAATGTGTCACAAAATATCACTAAAACCACCCTATAGAACCAGTACTACTCCCTAGCGTAGAGATTACATGCTTTAGAAATGCAATGTCAAGACAAAAAACTTTTAATTAACCAGCATTTATGGGATTCATAGCCAACTTTCAAATGTGTTAGAAGTCATCAAGGCACTAATATAAAATATGTTAGAACTAATTGAGGTACTAACATCTCACTCCTAACCAATCAATTTACGTGCCCAAAACAAACAAATTAAGCAATCCATTCAAAAATTCTAATGCCCAACAAAACAACCAATCCGTGGTGAAACCTCATCTGACACGCATCAAACGGGATCCCGTCACCAAATGCACAGAGAAGCACTGATCAACAGAGCACGCCACACACGCTCAATCAAGCACCCCAGGCAAAGCATCAAAGTACAGTAAATTCTGCAGAACTCAGGCAAATCATCAATGGCGTGAGCACAATCAAGGCAAGCACAAATCTGCGCGCGCTGTCTGAATCTAACACCGGGACACCGAGAGCAAAGTGCTAAAAGCAGGGAACAAATGGAATTCAAGCTCTTCAACGAGGGTTTAGGCTGCGGAATGGGACCTGGATGAGGGAGCAGGCCTGCTCGATAGCGAGCATGGTGGCCTGGAGCTGCTGCGGATCGGGGGCGCCGCCGGGGAACCCCTGCATGGCGGCGGCTGATCTCGCCTGAAGCGTGGTTGGCTCTCCGCGATCGCCTAGGGTTTGGCCGCCGGCAAGCGGCCACCCCGCCGGGCGTGGAGTAGCTGCGGAGGGCAGGGAGGCGGCGGAGGTGGAGAGCAGCAGGAGAGAGGGATGAATGGTGGCTGGATAGTTCGGGTTTTGGTTTTCTGGGGGCCCTGGTCCGGTTGCGGAGGTGGAAGTGGAACCGAGACGAAGCAGCCGGCGTGCTTTGCTGGCGCTGTGAGCGCTGTGTAATCATCGATCCAAGTGCAGCGAATTTCCTATTTTTTTTCCTTTGGTTCCCTCTGTTTTCATTTTTCTAAGATACTCGGTATATGTCTTTAATTTTAGGATTTATTTTACACTTTTAGTTGTAAGGACATTGACATGGGCTTAATACGATGTTTTAACCGTTTTCGTGAAAAGTACACTGTTTGATTGATTATGATAAAAATACACACATCAAACAGGGGATGTAGTCAACAAATCCATCTATCGGACTCTTCGTCGTTTCTATGATGTTATTTTTAACTGTTTTTTATATATAAGATGAAAACATTATACTAGGACTGATAAATCAATTGAACAAGCTTATATAAATAACTTTTTATGTACTCTCTTTATCCTAAATTATAAGACCTTTCAAAAATCTTGAAAAGTCAAAAATTCAAATTTGATCAAACTTATATGATAATATAAAAATATTTATAATGTCAACTAAGTATCATTAGATTTTTCATCAATTATATTTTTATAGTATACATGTTTGATATCATAAATATTTATAAATTTATCTATATCTTTTGTCAAATTTAAAATAGTTTAACTTTTCAAGATTTTGGAATGCCTTATAATTTGGGATGGAGGGAGCATAATATAATAGTTTGTTTTCAAAGGTGTTTTATACTCAGTATAAGGACTTGTTTTGATGCATATGTATTTATATCAACCCACATGTATTACGGCGTATTTAAACTAATTTTTACTCCAATTACTCTAACACATGTGCTACTAAAGATAGGGTGCGTATGCTATATTTATAAAGGTAAGTGCATGTGTGTACATTAAAAAGGGTTAAAGAATTTTGACTGACTCAAAGCAGACAACATATTTTAAACCATAAAGAATATTTGTTTTTAGATTTTATTATTCATCTATTCTCTTTGTAGGTTTTGCACACACCTCTCTTATTGGAGCACATGTCCCACTCAGGGGGGTGACAAAGATTTAATACGCTAAGATTTTATCTCAAGCAAGAAAGGGGCTCCAAGGACCAAGGGTGAAGGGCAACATAAAAAAAAGAAAATAGGGATTCAAGAAGATGATATTAAGTGTTACTTTCTCAGTCCTAAATTATAAATTTTTATATCTTTTTAGAGTTAAAGCATATTAAAATCATATAATAAAATTGTAACATATATAATATTAAAAAGTATAATTAGATTTTTTTTTATTATTCATATTTTGTAATATATTGATTTAATATCATAATTTTTTGTAATTTTTTAACTATAAAAAACCTAAAAAATTTATAATTTAATATAGAAGGAGTAATATATTGTCTAGGTCATGGCTACATTGAAATCATTGTAGTGATGACCTGCGCCAGCCACAGCTATAATACCGTCCAGTATATCCAAATAAAATAATATGGCGCCAGCTTAATATACTAGCGCTTTGTCTTATCAACTTTGTACATTTGCACTAAATTATGTATCTTCTATTAAATTAACAACAAGGGATGAAATTTCTAGCTGTCCAAATAGTTTAAGGCAAAGCACCAAATCAATCTTCTGTGACCGGAAGGTTTTCCGTTTGATAAATTACCTCCAGACCTGACAAATCGTATTTAACACATATGGTCTCCAAGAAAGAGTCGTCCAAAAGCAAAGCAAAGGTTACCACAAAAGAAAGCAGAAAAAAAAGTGAAGCCAAAACTTTCATGTTTCAAGGAGAAAACACAGGAAAGGCGAGGACCATACACAAAAGCTGGAGCTCGAGGAGGCAAAAAAAAAAAAAGCTGGAGCTCGAGGATGCGGCTCAAAAGCCGGGAAAGACCGGCAGTGGCAACTGGGAACTGGCAAGTGGCAACCTGTCGGCCCAAACAGGTCCCATGCTCCTTGCAAAACTCCATGTATTTACCGTGTTAATTTTTGCGGATGTCTTATTTTCCTCGTAGGTAATTTTTAAAAAAACCGTTTGTTTTATCTCCCTAATTGGTTCTGGGTTTTATTTTTCTTTTTTGTTTATTTGGCTAAATCTTTAAAAATCATAAAATGGAAAATCTATTTATGTTAGACTTCACGTGGATAGATCTACACACTAAAAATATAATATAAATATGAATAGTAAAAAAATTTGGCATAGCTTTAGATTGATGTTTTTTAATTAATTTATACTGCAATTTATATGGTCTAATTGTAGTGATTTTTTATGATAAACTAATTATTGTATGAATTTCATACTCATTAGGTCATGTATGACTTAGTTATAGATTTACTTAGGTGTATGCATGATTTACTAAATATCACCACAATTGCACTTTATCAAATACAACTATGAATTAATTACAACAAAAGCATAGATCCAAAGCTACAACAAAAAAATTATACTAAATCATGACATATCATATGTTCACTATGTAGATCTATTCATGTGGAGTCCAATAAAATTAGATTTTCTATTTTATAATTTTTTGTAATTTATTATAATTTTTTAAATATTCAGCCAAAATCTATACTATAAAAGAGCAAAGGAATTGGAAAATATTCGTCACCTAAAAATTTTATACCCACCTAAGGTCTCATCCCTTGGATATCTTTTGATTTGAAATCTAACACTTGATATCAATTTGACATATGAGTCCAACATAATCGACACATACATAGGGGGTGTTTGGTTACAGCCCCTTAAACTTTAGTAGCTAAACATAGGTGATTTTAGGCCCCAAACTACCAACCCCTAAAGTGCCCCTAAACTTTTAGTTGATGTACTAAACTTTAGGGGGCACTAAACTTTAGAGGGTAAACCAAACATACCCTTACACATACTTACACGGTGTTTTCTCCTTCGTCGTCTTACATCTTAATTTTTTTTTACACCCACGAGAATTATACCCACCTCCCTCGCCCACGTAAAAAAATATGTAATCTTTTATTTATACGGCAAATAGTAGATCAATCTACAAATCCACCATGCTGCCCCGCTGATAGATCAATCTACAAATTCACCATGCTGCCCCGCTGATCTGTCACGTGCAGGCTAGCTAGCTAAGGTTCGCGCTGCAGACTTCCATATAGCGTGCACTCCGTCCCTCGCCAGCTCGCCCTTCCCTATGCACTCCGAGTCTCTGGCCTCGCCTCTCGGCCGGTCGCCGGCCGCTACCTAGCTCCAGCGTCCCAGCAGTGTCCGGCTGGCCCCGCTACGAGTCTCCGCCCTCGCCCCTGAGCCTGTCGTCGGTCGCTACCCAACGCCAGCGTCCCAGTGCCCAAGCAGGAGGCATGTCCTGGTTAGTCCTTGATTTTTTTTCTGCTTTAAATATTACCTCATTTCTAGCAACATTTGTCCTTCTTGGATTAATTTTTAAGCAAACACGATGACTATTGCACGTGCGTGTTCTTCGTGTTCTTTTATTATTTTACATGACAACCCATAAAAATTTAATTTTTTATTTATACGGTAAATAGTAGATCAATCTACGAATCCACCATGCTTATTGCCCCGTTCCGTCACGTGCAGGCTAGCTAGCTAAGTATCGCACCCCGTGCCCGTGCAGGCAAGCTATCTACGGATTGCACGACGGCGTACAACGACGTGCGTGTGCCCGGGAGCTCCGTGAGGCCGTGGCACGGGTGGTACTCCGCGCCGCGCCACAGTGCCACACCACACGTCCTCGCGTCGTCCAGCACCACCGTCGTCATCGTCAGGTGAGCAACAAACACAAACTCACTTGTGTTATTTGCTGCCTCTAGCTTGTCTAGGTCAAGCACCTACAACAAATTACATATTAATTGTTTTGTTTTGATCATGACAATGCTAAATGTGCCCTCACATATAGTATATAATTCATATATTCTTGTTGATACAATACGGGAACAAAAGTGACTAAAAAAACAATGGAGTCATCACAAATAAATATTGGCAAGCTCAGTTCTGAGTAAAATAATCAACAATGCAAAGATAGAAATGTTGCAATGCCTAACAATGAGGGAGCTCGTGCCAAAAAAAACGTGAGTATGAACGTAGTCATCGGGCTACTAACTCACTTTGTTATGGTTTAAACGTAAACACTATGATTGCTTAAAAACTGTTTGGTTAATCGGCTAACAGAGTTTGTGTTTGCAAACACTGAAGAATTTCTCTGTACTAAAAATAAGGATATTGTGTGTTTAAATGTCACCCAAGATTTATGACTTTTTTCTTTCCCCAAATTTAACCATCAACTAATTAGAATGTGTTTTTTGATAAAGTATGCTTGTATTAATTAATAGAAAAACATGTCCAAATATAAGTGCACCGAAAAAGAATACGTAGGACACCTGTCTAACCTAAATTCTACGAGAAAGGAAACCGGTTGCATTCGCTGCCAACGAAGACCGCCGACACCAGTCGACGCTGCCAAGCCTGAATCACAAGAAGTCGGAGGAAACCACCGGCGTTGAGGTGGACTGCAGCAGACGCTCGATCTCGCGGAAGCAAAGAAGTCTTTGAGCACCCATCCGTCAGGATCACAATCCAGATTGAAACGACGAGAGTGGTGCTGACGATGACATCCGTCATCGCGGTGAAGTCAAGCTCGCTCAATCCCGATCCGTGCCGCCGGTAGATCGCGTTTGATCCACCACACTCCATCTTGCCACCATGCACTCAACCGTCACCGTATCCTTGACCTTAGACGCGGCACGAGCACCGCCGCTCCGCCGTGACGACGAAACAGTAGTCGTCGCAGACTCCTACACCACCTCACAGGCCTCTCATTGTCACCGGAGTAGACGACAATGAGGTGGACGAAGACCGGGAGGACTTTATTCCACCATGGCAGCGCCGCCACCTCCACCAAACTCGCGCCGCCGGAAAATCTAACCCTAAAAACTTGATCCACTACAAAAACTTATTAAAAACAATGAATCTCCGCTCCCTTCAGCCTCCGGTGAGATGCCGAAGGGGAAGGGGGGGACCAGCGACGACGGAGGGGGGCGGACGGGCAGGCGGCGGCTCGGGCCTATGTTAACAACACTATGGAACAAATAGGTTAGGGAATATACTTAATTAGAATGTGTTTTACATGTATATATATATCATTCAACATTTTGTGTCCTTGCTTACAAAATTTCCCTAGATCCCTTCATGTGTCAAGCAAGTTATTTTCTATGCTTCGCAAACCATAATAATAACACCGGTCATTGTTTTGGAGATCTAAATCAAGTGACTGCAGTTCAATGTCATTACTCATTGTGGTGTTCAACAATGTGGGTAGGCCACATAAAAATACTGCGATTAAAATTATATATTGCTTGCCAAAGTTCTAGGATGTGCTAGCATTTTTTTTTCTAATTTCTTTTGACAAAGCATCGAATGGGAAAAAACCTCCCCACGTGATATATTGGGCTGAGTCAACAAAAAAGCTTGCCGGCTAACTTGGTACTCCGTGATGGAAGAAAATTCAAGTCTTTTGGTAACTTCCAAGCTTCTACAAGATTTCTTTAGTAAATTAAGTAAAGTTTCTTTTGATGTATCTAAACATTTTTATGGGATGCCAATCTTTCTTTTTGTTCATATTCTGGTATGAGGACGTGAGTAGTAGAAGAAGGGGAATGGGAAGATGCTGAGATTATACTAAGCATCCCCATATACAAAAGGAAGATGGACTCTGAAGCTGGTAAGACATGTAAGGTAAGCCTCACTATCAAGTACCGACATACTTTGCTCGTAAACTTTACAAGTGGTTAATTTGATGTGGGTGATGTGGGAGATGGAGATATTAGCTCATATCTAATAAATTTTTACGTCATTCAGCTTGGTAGTTGATTATAGATTATAGTATTCTCAATTGTATAGATGGATGTGGTTGCCAATTTGGCACCGGTTTTTTCACGTGCGTGTCACGTACTTGCATATTCCCTAGTAAATAAAAAAAGAAAATCATCTTTGCAAACCGCTTATAACCGGTTAGGGAGGTAAAAATGATAGGTTTGAAAGTTTTTAGGAATAGTTTATCTAATTTGAGAGTTCAGAGAAAAAAACAACAACTTTCACAAAACGTTGAGAAAGATGCGCCCCTAGCCAGCACGTCAGATTCTTTTGGGCTGGCAGCGCGCAAACGGCAAGCCCAACCCGACGCGTGCTCCCTGGACACCCCGGAGGAGAGCGCAGTCACGCACCGGCGCACCGCTACCCTTTTTTTAATTATTATTATTATTATTACTACTATTTTTATTTACTCTCGCTCTCCGGCGACCCCGCACTTCTCTCAAACAAAAACCGCTTCGTGTGCTTTTGCTTCCGGGCCTTCCGCCGCCTTCCGCTGCGCCGCCGCGCCGCCGCCTGTCCCGCCCGAGTCCCGGGAGCTCGTCTCGCACGGAGAATCTCAGATCTTCGGGCCGTCCTCCACGTGGAACTCCGTTCCAAGCGTTGTGCCGCTGTGCTCCAGCGTCGCCGCTAGAGCTCGTAAGCATCTGTGGAGGCTGTCTTCTACCTTTCCTTCCTCGCATTTTATAGTTTGTGCCGACACTGGTGTCCCCCTGTCAAAGAGATCCTACACGCTTGCCTGGGTTTATTTGCTGCTTGATTGTGCTTAGGGCGTGTTTTTCCTTGATTCGGCGTTAATGTCGCCTTATCTACTCTGTGCAGGAAGGAATTTGAGGGATTGCTTGGGGAATTCCTCTAGTTCGAGCGAGTTATATGAAGAGCGGAGTGCGTTGTTTCTCAAATTAAATTCCGTGCAATTAGATCTTGCCATGGTTGGTTGCTCCACAAGCAAATGTCACATTTTGTGGATATAAGCTGCTGCGGATGCTGTATTTGGTCTGCTCCAGTTATCATAAACGCGTCTGCGCGCTCTTTGCGGATAAGAGCACGTGCTGTCTCTTTGGATTATCCCAGTAGGACTGAGCAGAAGAATGAGACTAATCTTGTGGTGGTACAACCAGACCGAAGATTGCGGGATGTTTTTGTCGATGCAAGTGCAGACCATGGAAGTGGCAGAGCAACTGCAAATTTCAAGAAGGTTGTTCCATCCTTGGATGCTAATCCAAGAAGGCTGTTGAATGAGCAACTAAAAACAAGAAGGCCCTTGGATCATAACTCGGACAAGGTGGCAAACGGGACATGCTTTTCAAAGCATAAGGCCGAGTGCTATGCTGACAGCCTCCGCAGGCACTGCAACAATGGGAAGCTCATTCAAGCTTGCCGCATCATCGATGAGATGGTCTTACATGGCCAAGTTCCAAATTCAAAGTGCTGTGTTAGATTAATTCGTGGCCTTGTGAGAACTGGTAAGACAGACAAGGCTAGGCATGTTCTTGAGGTCATGGTTCTTTCAGGTGGGGTTCCTGACACCATCACCTGCAACATGTTGATTGCGCGACTTTGTGGTGAAGGGCAGCTGAGTTCTGCGATGAAAGTATTGGAGGATATGAGGTTTACTGGTTGCTGTCCTAGTGGCATCACTTTCAATACTTTGATTAGGTGCATGTGCAGCCATCATATGCATGAAAGGGCAGTCTCCTTTTGGAAAGAGCAGCTTAAAATAGGTTGGCCACCATATGAGATGACGAGCACCTTGCTTGTTGACCTTGTATGCAAACAATGTGGTCCCATGCGGGCTCTAGAAGTATTAGATGAACTTGGTTTGGAGGGATGTCAGCCAGATATTGTCAGCTACAACACTCTTATCAGTGTGTCATGCAAAGCAGGCTGTTTGAAGAATGCAAAGTTGATATTAGCTAGTCTTTCAGCTGAAGGTCTTGAGCCAAATGGTACAACCTATTGCATCTTGCTTCATTCCCTCTGTGACAAGAGAAGGTGGTCTGAAGTAGGTGATTTGCTTGCACACATGAAGCAGGCAAATCATAAGCCTGATGTTACTGCCTACAATATCTTTATAAACTGCTTTTGTAGGTATGGATATCTGGATCAGGCAATTGATGTTCTAGAGATGATGGTGAACGAGAAGTGCTTTCCTGATATAGTGACATACAACACACTTCTGAATGCCATCTCTAAAAGGGGGATGGTTGAAGAAGCTCTTGGGATTTTTCATTCCATCAGAGAAAATGGATGCCAGGTGGTTCGCATTACATACAACACCATCATAGATGCTTTAGCAAAGAAGGGCAAGGTTATTAATGCTATGACTCTATTCAATGAAATGATTGTTGATGGGATCAGCCCTGATGATGTCACTTATGGTTCACTTGTTATGGGTTTCTGTAAGAAGAACATGGCCAAAGAAGCACTGGAGCTTTTGAATCAGATGCTTGCTCTTGGCTTTGAGGTTAAAGTAACTACATTTTCCATGATGATCCAAGCATTGTGCAAAGGTTGTAAAGCTGAAGCTGCTGCTGAAATATTAAGAGTAATGGTATCAAGAAATGTCAACCACAGAAGTGCATTTTATCTGTCTATAGTCACAAGGGTTGCCAAGTCAGGTCGGGTTAAAGAGGCTCAAATTCTACACCAGGAGCTACTACAGAGCAAGGTCCTTAAACAGGATTCCCAATTTTGTTTTTAAGCAGCTAGTTGCTGGATTGCAAGATCCTCATGTCAGAGTCATGGAAGTGATATAACACATGAGTCAGCTGACAGCAGATAATTCCTGAAAGCTTTGCAGTACACAATCTGCATAATGTCTTCAGTAAGGTGCATTGCTCCTGTTATTTTTTGTTTTGGTGGTTTTTTAGATTGCAAACATAATGGGTATGGATGGAACTGTAGTTGTGACATGGTTCCTGCCTTTGCAGTCTCATATGGGACTTCTTAGCATTCCTTTATAAACATTTCCTAGAACCTCATGTGCTATCAGTGACTAGGCTCGGATGATCGGTTCTATAGGATAGCACTCTGTCCTTTTATCTGTATCATCAGCACATGTCTCACTTTTGCTTTCACCATTTGCATATGTGAATCAAACTTACAAGACAATTTGCATGGTGGTCTATCATTTTTTTGCAAATATATTTATTTATCAACCACATTGTGTATTTGTTCATTGTCACTAGAACTGAGTTATCATATTTAGTCAGGCTAAGCCATATTTGTTACCATGCGATATCTAAATCTGTTGCATTTTGCATGCACTGCTGCACTATATTCTTTTTTAGATGACTATTTCTCGCTGGATTTGAGTTACATGTGACTATGTATGTATATGTGAAACATCAAGATCTTAGAAATGCTTTAGCTCTCAAGTCTCAAAGTAATAACCCATGCCTGCCATTTGTCTCTGTTAAAGTAAAATCATCTAAGATGTGTGCCAGAAAGAATAAGCTGCACTCTTGAATCTTGATACTTAGAAAAAAAAATAGGACTCGACACTTCTGCAGGTTCACTCCTGAAAAAACTGGTACATATCTTCATACAGGGTCACAGACTATCGTCTATTGTTTTCAGGTCCACGTTTTTGAAGATGACTGTTGGTCTGAACCAGACCATGATGCATTCTTGATGGTACATGCCTTCATGGCATAGAGTGGGCTCTGCATTTCTTTTTGTCTCACCAGCAACAGCATGGTTCAGATACAGATATTTCAGCGGCCAGGCGAGTGCAGCGCAACTAGCCACCCGCACCGCAGCAAGCCGCCGGCCTTTGAGTTTTGGGAGGACGAGGACAGGATGAGAGCCGCCGCCTGCCACCGTACGCCGGCCTCCGCACGTCCGCTCCTGAGCGGCCGAGCCGCGGCAGCTTCCGAGCGTCCTAGGCCTGAAGCCCGCGTACTGTGCCCTCACAATTCACCACCTCATTCCTCGCAAGCTAGTAATCGATACTAATGTGAGAAATAAACCTATTTCCACATATTTAAGAAATATAAATTTTTAAAAATAGACCCATGATGCATCACTTTATCTAGATCATTGTGTCGTTCCTTCGTAAGTGCAAATGCTACTGTGTGCACGTATGGAGGGGCGCAAAATTATTGACAGAACTGAGCGAACAAATGAAAAATATAGCCAATAAAACATGATTTTTAAAAGGAAGAGAGGCAATACACATGAGGTAAGTTTCAGCGCATCACGACATAAGTAGCTCAATAGGCAAAGCACTTTCATGGAAGGGATCGAACCTAACGAATAGGTCTTGCAACCTAAAACATTCTCTGAATTTACACCTTAACAAAAATTGGATTGCCAATGTTATCTACCTTTATGTTACTATGCACCCAATCAACAGCTTCTCGGTGATGTTACAAAAAGACAACAGTATCCATGCTCCAATGTCTCGGATCATTCCTCCCAAGATGCACCAAGAACGGCAACAAACCAGGAACTACAAAACACCATGCTGATGAGAAAGCAGAACCTGAAAGCTACATGCCACGATCTTAGTTGTAAAGGAATTGCTAGCCCGCGCTTCCAAGATTAACAAAGAAAATGGCAGCCAAACATTAACAGTTCAGCTCCAAAATTTGTGCACAACAATTGAATTAACTGATATCCCCCTAAGGACCAATCAGAACACAAATGGAACTAGTCGACCAGGAAGGGTCCTTCACTATAGTATCATTTGACTGCTGAGGTTGTTGCCTTGAAACTGCAGGGCGCCCGCCCATCAACCTCCCTCCCCAATTTTCCAGCCAAGCAAAAATGTTTGCACAACAGGATAGCTGACAAATATCGAATCAGATCTGCACAGTAAAACTTGTAAGTAGTCTTTGGTGTTACTGAATCTGCTGTGAGCCTACAATGGCCTCCACAGGGTAGCCACCAACTTTACAATTCATCCACTTCACAACCATAATCATTCATGTCCAACCAAATTCATGCAGCAAGACCTATAAACAGAAAAATAATAAAAAATAATAATAAAACTAGTATATTTATATATAAAAAATATCTCAGATTTGTATTCGACCAGCAAACCATCGTGTGACAATTCTGGTTTTAAACCCCCAAAACTCCATGCTATTTCTGGTCTTAAACCCTATAAATGTGAAGTCTAAGGTGTACAGAAGACATGAACAGGTCAGGGTCTAATTGCAAGAGAAAGCAAGATAGAAATATTCCCTCCATTGCACAAAAGATACATGCCCATTACACAAAAGAAATAAGGCTGTCCTCTATACTTTGCAAAACTTCATGGTGTTTATATAATTTCATGGTGTAGCTTACAAAACTAATTTAGCTATCTTATCATGTTGTGTTACTAGATTCATTGGACAATATTTAGTAAATACTTACGCCATTCAGAATGGAGCCTCAAGTGATTCATCCCACACATCGCCACTTCCATTTGAAGCATCCTCACCATCCTCTTCCATGGATAATCTTATATATTCTCTATGCGCGAACCGATCCCACTCAGTTAGAGTTGGATTTTCACGTTCCTAAAATTAAACATTATCCAATTAACTTAATACTTGGCAACTAATCTAAACTTTATTAGGGTTATAATCACCTGGCGAATGAGGAATGGATCACGAGTTTCAAACGCCATGAACTTGTTGAGATTGAAAAGAATATTGAATATATTTCCTGAGAGTTTACACCGTTTCAAGTCCCGTAAAGTGAAATAGCTCTCATTCTGTAGAAAGGAAAATATTTATCAAGCCCGGGTAAAATGTTTGCGGAATATGTAGAGAATCTACCTCTGGTCCAATCATATCAATCATCTG
This sequence comes from Microstegium vimineum, assembly GCA_022036555.1. Lineage (NCBI taxonomy): Eukaryota > Viridiplantae > Streptophyta > Magnoliopsida > Poales > Poaceae > Microstegium > Microstegium vimineum. The sequence continues at coordinate 35,806,293 of CM039124.1, read as the reverse complement.
GCATAATATGTCCTCAAAAAGCACAGGCTCCTGTGCCATGCACTCCATTCGGTGCAATTGCTCCTCGTAGAAAAATTGCATTTCATTGGAAGTTAAAATACCATTACCATCAAGATCGATGCACTTAAACCTGTCAAAGTTGATTCCCATACTTCAATAACAAACAATTACAATATTTCAATAAAATTACAACTATAACCTGAGTTATGCGTACAGCAAAGATAGAATAAGCTAACAGGTCACAAAAGCTCCCTCCAATACCAAATATATATGTCCATTCAGCCATCTCTCGAATACATCATGCAACAAAAATAAGTCCATGATAACTCATGATGCACCTTTTTGCTTCATTCTTCCATGTCTACCCTTACCTATATGCACATTGATCAATGTGATACACTTGCTACTCATCTTAGGCGCTGTTCGGTTGTAGGATAGGTAATGCAAAAGTAAAGGAATCGAGTTGTAGCAGTATCCAAAATGGAACAAGTGATTACATGATTCGTTTGGTTCACTCCACATCCATAGCATTATCTGATCCCGCTAGATGGGGAGCGTAATCATGATTCTACTAAGCCAGTATTCATTTGCACGACACCTGATACCAGCACATCACAAGCAATGACAACCTAACGTGATTCGTTGACACTATGATCGGACCACACGCCAAATCAGTCCAACCAAACAGCACCTTAAACTCTACCAATGGTACAAAGTGTACATGGGCAATGTAGTCTAAATCTACTTACATTTGAGATTGAAGGGAGTGCGGAACAATGTATATGCAGTATGTTTAATATAGGAAAAAAGATATTATACAAAAGCAACACCTTCCTAAAGAAGTTAAAAGAAGCTGAATCTTATCTTTTTTTAAAAAATAAAGAAAGGAAAGAGAAGTACATGTTTGGCAACTTCCAAGTAATATCTGTCAAGATTACAAAAAAAATGTGGGAGTCCACCAGACCAACACTAATAATGAGTATTCAGTAGGGATGGACATGACAAAATAAAATATGTTGGGTGCCCCAGCCTTGGGAAAAGGATTGCATGCTTCCACTACACATTATTATATTGTTTGGTTTAAGGAACAACCTCATACTACATGAGTTGGTGCATCATGAGTTCATCCCATGAATTTTGGTGGAATCAACCCATTCCTCGTGCATATACTAATTATTAGTTTGTGAGGAATGAGGTGGTGATGGATCAACCATTGTATTACACAAACCAAACAAAAAAGGAGTGACATGATAATGGATCGACTCATGCCTCAAATCAAACCAAACACACCCTAAGATAATAAATTGCAAAGTGGAACTATCTTATCACATTAAGACAAAAGGAACAGTTTTACAAAAAAATAAAATACATACAGCTATTCAGAACACAGCTACCAATTACCAGTATTCAAGGCTAGGCTCAGATGATTTGTCTTCCTCTGATAATATAAAGTAAACAAAGTCTTCATAACCCATTTTTCCTTCTGCCATGCTTGTGAATTTCCTTGGGATCTAATAACAGTAAAAGAGCCAATATAAGGACACAAAGCACAACATTTTAGTAATAAAGGGCTAAGGTTTGAATGCCAAAATAGAATAGACTAACCTGTGTGAAAATTCTATCAACTATTCTATAGGTCAACGAATGATTTCCATATCTGATGAGATTTTCCTTATCAATCAAAAAATCATGATCTGTATCCAGCTCCCAGAATTTACAGTAGATCACATAAAAGTGCTCATATGAGAAGTATCTGCATCAAATCATGAGCCAAATTATCAACCCGGGAAACGTTATACAAAGGACACTGTTAAGACTATATAAAGAAAACAGTGTGAACAAATTTAAACCACACAAGAGCAAATGGAAGCACATGAAAGGTACTCCCTCCGGTCTAAACTGTACGTTGCTTTGGCTTTTCTGGGTGCATTGCTTTTGCTATGCACAAAAACATATGTGCTATGTGCCTATGTCTACTACATGCATGGTAAAAATTATGTATTTAAAAAAGCCAAAACAACTTACAATTTGGAACAGATGGAGTACAAAAATGCATGTACACAACTGCATCATGATAAATAGTGTGATAAAAAAACTCAGTTCTGCTCAGAGCTCATATGGTAATACACAATGAATAAGACAGTGGAAAACTGTTAGGATATCATATATAATTACCTCAACACTTTGTTGATATCTTCTTCCTCATCTAACTGCTGAAGTGCAGCAATTAAATTGCCACGTTTGAGCTCTCTCAGTGTTAGATGGCCGTTCCCAGATCTATTTATGAAGTAAAAGATTCTGTATATTACAGTCTCCGCTGAAGAAAACAAGAAATGAGTGTGACACAGCAAACATTAGCAACAATCCAAAACATTAACAAATCTGATCTTAAAAACAAAATGGATAGTTGAGTTAGTTTTAGTGATGGTTGGTATGCTCCAGACCATGCAACCAACACTTGTTGCCTACCAGCATTTTCCAATAGCTAAGGGAAATAATTTCAATCAGGGTGCCATCATTGCACGTAAACTCATGGCAAGAACCACGAAGTGAAAGGCTGTCAGGCTACACTAGAACTACTTTAAATGAAAAGGTATTATATTATGTGTCCATGTCTATGTGACAGACAAGCTTACTGCAAAAACATATGAGCCCACAAAATCATATTTAAAATATGTCTAGCAAAAGATCGATCGGCTGTAAGCACCTAACACTGTAAGGATGCTGCTCTACCACCAAGTAAAGGGCTTGACATTCATATGCGCATTTTCTCAAGGAATGGAAGATAAAAAAGCATGGAAAAGCAAATCTATGAAGTATAAATTGGAGTGAACAATTAATTTTCATGTCTGTTAATTCACTTGGACTTTGGATAGCAGGAATTACCATATCTCTCCTGAAACTCAGGGGTCCCTTGTAAAAACTCTAAGCCAGGGTGAGTTGCCAGTAGTTCTTTCAGGACAGGTTTGAAGTCATCCTGTACATATTACATCGAATATAATTTTTCCCCATCAGTATAAAAGACATCACACAGAATGACAGAATGACAGAATGAAAGAACTAAATCTCTCCTAGATTCATCTATGCCCATGTTAGCACTGAGAACATTCGGAAGAAAATAACTGACCTGAGTGAGATATGTGTAACCCGGCTTTCTTAATATTTCAAATATTTGACTAGCCATATCCATTGTAATCTTATTGTCATTGATCCAGTACTCAACAAATGCATCCCTGTGTTTAGATAGAGTTAGACAACCATACTTAAATCTGATATGGAATATAAATGTTCTTCAGAATTATCAGTGTTGGTAAAACAGACTGCCATTTTACATAGAATCACTAGTACAATTTATCGCATGCAGAGATGCAGTTTGATGAAAGGCAGGTCAACCCAAAACCCACTCCCATACTGAACTCTACCTCCACCTAATAGTGTGTTGTTGTTTTTTTCTAGGATTTACAGACCAAATGAAGTAGTGTGCGTCATTGGGTTCATTGACGCATTTGTTTCCCTAATTGTTCAAACATAGTAAAGAAAACATTACTAAACATAAATCACATTCCCAACTAATAAATGAGAAACTATGAAACAAAGCAGAGGTTGAGTGACACCAAATTTTACCATCAAACCTTTAGTGCATGTTACATGATCTGATACACTAGTAGGGGAAAGGTAAGCTAGAAGCTGCAACACTTCTCTTAGTGAACAATTTCAGCAAATCATAAAGCCTGCAACCCAAAAGGTTCCAAACCAGTGGGCTAAGATACGATCTAGCATTACAGGTATTAACGAAATCAAAGTAAAGCTACCATCAGTGATTCAAGGAGGAAGCAGGATAACCGAAACCACTTTTGCATGTATAAATGTTTTTGCGATTGCAACTTAGCTAGACCTTGTAACCACTAACCAGTAACCTATATAATTCCTTTGAAGATAAATATACATATGGATGAAACTTTCAACCAAAAGGTTGAAACCATTTGGGCGATGGAGAACCTATCACTTAACCTTGAAATGTCATGCCCAGTAGTCAGGTACTAGCCAAGCAAGATGATACCACTAAAACTGTAAGCACTTGTACGAACAAAATAAAACTAACTGACCAAAATGTATACTCCCTCCATTCCAAAATGTCAGGTGTTTTAATTTTGTCAAGTCAAATTCTCTAACTTTGCAAAAATTATGAAAAATATTTACCACCCACCCCAAAAGAAAAAACTACAATGTAGGTTTTTTTAGCCCTCTCAACTATTCTCAAAATGCGAGTCAACCTAGAACATATATGCATCTTTTACCCTTTCCTTCCCTACTTAGGGGGTGTTTGGTTACAGCCCCCTAAACTTTAGTAGCTAAACTTAGGTGATTTTAGGCCCTAAACTACCAAACACCCCCCCTAAAGTGCCCCCTAAACTTTAGTTGATGCACTAAACTTTAGGGACCACTAAACTTTAGGGGGTAAACCAAACACCCCCTTAATAAATGCCAATACTCTCACAGATGAATGAGCCCTCTTTCCCAATGCAGAATAATGAAGGGCAACAAGGTCATTTGACCTACACTCATAATCCTTGTGCATGCCTTAAACAACATTTGGAATAAGACGGGTTTAGCATCTACTATACCAAATAAATGCACTATCATGGTGGACTTGATGAAACTAAATTTGATGTTATGGATGTTGGTACATTTTTCTATAAACTTGGGCAAAGCGAAGTTTGACATAGGTCAAAACAAAAAACACCTTAGATTTTGGTGGTTGTTTTTATTCCTCATTATTATCTTGATGGTCCTTTTAGTAGTTGAACAGCCCAAAGTTGATTAAAAAATCATGTGATGGCTTAAAAACGAATGGTCAACATGTAATATCCAACTAAAGGGCAGAAACCCAATGATAAGTTGTGGCAAAAGCAAAGATTAATGTTTGTCTTCAAGTGACAAAGGAGGTAAAAGGCATAAACACATATGATCGTAATCAAGTAGAACCCATGTTTTTGAGGCGTTGCGGCGACGCGCGGCACCTGACCCCCTTCACAACTGACCCCCTTCACAACGCCTAGGCGTTTATGGCGGACGCCTAGGCGACGCCTTATGATCATCTTAATATATAATGCTACTAAAATTCAGAAGCAAATCATACCTTAATATTGCCAAGTTTTAGCATGTAATACCATAATAAATAATGCTACAGAGTGCTAGTGCACAACATAAAGTAGCAAAATAGCAAATCTGAAATCTCTCCTCACTCAATAGCAACAAATTAGTCTCTAATAACATAATATAACTTAATAACTAGTGCCGTTAGGGCAAAACAAATATTAGTAGCATAAGTGCAGATCTGAAATCTCTAGTCAGTATATTATGCTACTAATATTTGTAGAGTTTCCCATACTTCCATCCTGGATCTGCAGAGTTTCCCTTCCGAGCTAAATCAGTGCTGGGATCATAATTGCTGATGATGGAAGATGGACTTGTCATTGTGCTATCAGCTGTAAAAAACAAAAAATTTAAACACTTCCCGTCACCTCTTCAATATAACAAAGCATGAGACAGGGAAAGAAACAGAGGAAGAGAGGAAGCAGAGGGAAAGAAGCAGAGGAAGAGAGGAAGCGGAGGGAAAGAAGCAGAGGAAGAGGAGGGAAGCTGGACTGCAGAGGAGGCAGGGAGCATACGAGACTCGATCCCAAGCAGAGAGGCAGGGGTGGACTCGCAGGAGGTGCGTGTGGCCTCCGCCTCTGCCTCCGCCGCCTCCGGCTCTTTTCCTCTCCTCTCTTCCGGAAGCTGCAGCCGCCCGCACCAGAGCAGGAAATTTGCCGCGCCGCGCGCAACCCTATATATGCAATCGATTCCCGCCCTTTTCCTTCTACCGCGGACGCGCGGTTGATTTTCCACCCCAACTTTCATCGCGCGCGGTCGATTCCCGCCAGTTTTCATCGCGTCCGCTCGATTCCCCGCCTGATTCCGCCTTCCTCCCGATTTGCTGCTCCGGCGTCCGCCACAGGCCTCTAGGCGCTCGCCCGACGCCTTTCCACGCCTAATCGACGCCTAATCTCATATGGCGGACGCCATATGCACGCAGGTTGTGGCGCCCCCGACGCCCAGTGCCTCTTCCACGCCTTGTCGCCTAGGCGACTACTAGGCGACGCCTCAAAAACATGGAGTAGAACTGGCATTTAGCATGTTTACAAGCTTCAACAAGGACGCAGAAGAAACCAACACCCCAAAGAATAAAGAACAAACTGAAATTGGATGAGACACTGGCCTGACATCTAAAAGTAACTATAGTTCCGCAACTGGATCTTTACATCATTACATGGGCGTCACCATAGACCTTGGGTCCAGATATCGAACATCATACCTTGAGACAGTTCCAGTGCATGCAACATCAATTTTCTTGAAAAGGACACTAGAGAAGAATGAAGGAAGTTTACATATGTCCTTTGTGACCGATCTGAATTCTGGTATGGACAGGTAAAAGTATATGAGCTTCAGAAGTCATTGCAATGGCAGAAAATAAGCTGTGAAGCCATATTCACCTTGAATCTGAAGTCCCTCCCCACCAAAAAATAGGTGATCTGTTCTTGATAAGCACTGCTCCTTCAAATCTTTTGTAGGAGGACGCCCATTCTTGAAGTAAAACTATAAAACATAGGTCCAGACAAAATTTATGCTTAAACAATAACTGTAGCAGCAAAAACTTCAATAATAGTTACAAGGACAGGTGTGAGATACCTGAGGTATAACTTCTCTCACTGGTTCACTAACTAATTTTAACGGAGAACCCAAGGACGAAGGTCCAGCTCCAGATCCTCGTCTCATAACACGGGGGGAACCAGAAGTGCTCCGAGGAGAAAGTGGTGGAGCACTACCAGCAGGAAACATCGACGGTAGAGAACTACTTGAAGCAGCATTTGTGCTAGCAGAGCTTCCAGCGACATTAAGCACAGCACCAGTCTTTGCATCCTCAATCAAAGACTTTACCTAAGGTACATGAAAAATAAACACGGTAAGAAACTGTGCATCTGACTTCCTATCTACACCCTGCGTTCCAAATTGTAATTTGTTTTGGCTTTTCTAGATACAATAGCTTTTGCTATGCATCTAGATATACACTGTCTAGATATACACAATAAAAACTATGAATCTAGAAAAGCCAAAATGGCTTACAATTTGAAACAGAGGGAGAACACTGCAGAGTTTCAGATCATTCATATAAATAGAGAGAGAAAAACTCAACAATTTACAATAACGAAAGTTACAAAAGATCTGCATTTGCTGGAGAGGATACCTATAGGTAATCACACACAAGGAAAAAATCACACAGCAGATGTGCAAATACAACTCTAACAATGGTAGTCGTCGCAAAGGAAGAATATTGTAGCACCATTGGACGAAGTGACAGTATCCTCATAATTCATAAAGCCTAAATCTGTAGGCAACACTAGTGTATAAGTTTCATAAAGCATCATATTTTCAATGCAAATTTTCCATTTTCACCCCTAGGTATCATGCATTTATTCAATCAATTCAAGCCTTACACCCACCCACTTATATCTGCAATTGGCAATCCTTATTTCCCGATGCAAAATCTTATGGGCAAACAGATACATTCAGAAACCAAAACATACCAGGCCACAGAAAGAGTTATAGCTTCCAATATATCTATGTTAAGTGCATATCAAGGCCCATTTTATAGGCTCATGAGGCTCTCTATATAATGCCATCTCCACTAATGGGGTCAATGTCTTCTGAAATCTCTGAGATTAGTGACATGGTATCACAGCCATGGATTAGGGGTAGGGTTAGTGCTAATCCAATGTTTTAACTTTAACCCACCCACGATCCACTCTTCCTGCCGGTGTCTTCATCCTCTGTTCAGCCGGTGCATTGTTCGTCTGCTTGCTGTTATGCTATAGAAAAAATAACCTACTGTAGTGGAAGCACCAGTGGTCGTTACATGGTCTATTGCTGCAGTACCACAAACAGATATTGTTTTGAAAGAACAATATAAGTTTCATATATACCTAACGAGCATGCATAAACTAAGCTACCAAGGAGCACTTGAGAACAATCTAAGGGACAGCATCACAGCACACACTCTCAACTCAAAAGTCATTGCACTCAGCGTCAAATATAAATAAATGCAATTTTTCACTAAAAGCTACTGGACACAAACCACAAATGAGCTAAGAATCAAAATCAGCAACACTGTTGGACAGTTAAAATAAAGCACAGCTAACTTAAAATATTAGGCATGCCTCTACCGCAATGCTATTGTAAAGAGGAAACCTCAAGTCCAAAATTTCATGTCCATGAAAAGGTAGAATCAATCCATGCACTAGGCCCCCAATAAGCACTTCGCAAAACTGATGGACAACACAGCGTAACTCAAATTGGAGACAGGCGTAGCTAACCATCTTAAGCTAGCGTTCCTATAGTGTAGCACCACAAAAATGGCATCAATAGGAACGTACATGCTTGCATAGCCAACAAATATGATCTGTTCATAAAGCTCAGACCACCTCATTAGTATCCACCATAAATCAACCACCACCTACTCAAAACTCTACTCATACAGCAACCGGGCCCGTCACTAGGGCGTGAGGCCGGTGCGACCCAAATTGGGGGCCTCAACAGGCAATGCTGCACCAGTGACCCATTATATTCCATGGACAAATTACTCTGTTTAACCGACCAATGCAAATGCAGCAACTCCCAAAGACCCAGCATTCCATTTGTTCGCAGCTAGTGCCTGTTCATATCCCATCCAGCCGTCTCAGATGATCAGAGAGGCATTTGTTCTGTTGTTTATCTCATGCGGAAGGGCCAAGCACCAACAGACAGTGCCAGTGTGCTGCAGCAGTGGAGCATGGACATGCACTGGTGCACGTTCCTGACAGAAACCAGCCGCCACACAGCCTGACCTGGATGGCTGCAGGGTGCAGGCCTTGCTTAACGACAAGCAAATAAGGGCACACCGGCACAGGCAGTAACTCAGCTATTTAGGAGTCATGTAGTTTCTTCTTTTAATCTTTTTCTTCTACAAATGCTTCAGATGATAGTTGAACTATAGAGATCAGTGAACTAGCTTGTTTGTGGTTTGTTGTATATCTCATAATTTTCATGTTTTGTGTACCAGTGCATCAATTGATAAAGACGTCGATATGATTCTGGTTACCAAAAGACTTAGATAGAAAAAAAATATAATAAAGAATAAAGGACCTACTCAATCTCAAAAAGGAGATATAGGATATGTTTATTATAGAATATAATCACAGATCATCTGAAATCATAGGTTTTGTTCTATTTAGCAAGGCCTCACTTCAGAGTTTCGCACAGGCCCTGATTTATGCCAGGACGGCTCTGACAGCAATGAAAAATAAGGATTCAGACCAAGACAAGCTTCACAAGCACCAGGCTAGTACCTACTCCGTATATCATTGTTGACGTGAAACACAGCTTAGGTGACACTAATCACTGCATATGGCACATATCTCCTAGAAATATGATATGTGCTCATGTCACCAAGTTACTAAAATTCAGAAGACAATGGTAGTGTAGATAACAATAAAGTAATTCAATCGAATGAAGATAAAGATCACTACCAGACTCCCAGCCATAAGTTGCTTAAATAATTCAATGTGGTATTAAAACCTCTCAGAAAATAAAAGGAATAATCAATCCAACAGAGATGCCACCTACCAAATTAATGAGGTTCCAGAGACCATCATAGAACTGTCAGACAAGCACAACAACATGAGGATAAAAACTGTATAGCAACATGAATAATTTACACCAACTGTATATGCATTTTAAGCAGTCTTCTATGGTTGTTACTTAAATCAACAAAGTAACAATTCAGAACAAATAATTAACTAAGAAAGGGCACCCCCAACCTTCCATGCTCACTAAACTACAGATCTAACATATTGGGAGTGCAAATTTTAAAATAATCAAAGCTAACCCTTGCACAGAGACTACTAGATGAAGACCCAGAAATAATCACAGGAAGCAGAGACAAATGCTATATCCATGCTGCCCAGTTACACTGAATTCCATTGGCTTGTTTCCAAGAACAAGATCATAGACAAAGAAAGTACAAATAAAGGCAAACCAAGGCACTAAATGACCCTGCACTTTGGCCTACCAAACTCCATCATACTTCATCGAAGTCACAAGCTCGTAAATGCGATATACGAAGTAACAACCTAACTAGTACGCGCCGCAGCACAAAGGACGCCAACCAAAACGTTCGAACGATGTTTCTAACCTGTCTGAACCTAAGATCGGAGTTCAGTAAAATTAAGCACAAAGCAAAGCAGCAAGCGAAGAAGGCGACAGGGCGGCGCGTTGAAGGGATACCAGCTTGGTAGTCTCGGGTAGCACGAGCCACTGCGAGTAGAGCGCATCAGCTATTATGGAGTTCTCACGAAGCGCGCCCGGCGCGAGCTCCGCCAGCTGCAGCAGCTCCGGGTCCAGCGCTGCCGCGTCCCTCCTCGCCGGCTCCACCTCCATTACTCCCAAGCTCTAGAGGCCTTCTCATACACCAAGCGGGCCACAAAAACCCAGATCTGCCCCCGCGCGTCCGGACGCTGTTCCGGCGGGGAGGAAGGGCGCAAATCGGAGCTCAGCGGGGTCAGCGAGGAGCAACGAAGGAGGATCGAGTGCCGGCAGCAGCAGGATCTGAAGCGACGGCTGGAGGCGCGGGGCGGGAGCAGGCGAAACCCTAGGCAAGCAGCCGAGCGAGGAGGCGGAGATGGCAGAGACGGGAAGACAAACGGTGATGTGGTAATGGTGGGCGTCGATATAACAGCGGAGGGCAAAATAAATTTGTCTTTCGGATGCCACTTTCGGTTTGGGCTAAAGCTAGAATTCAGCAAAATACATTTGTCTTTCGGAGTACATCTATGTATACACGTCTCTTTGAACTTCCAGTTCCAAAAAAATCCAAAAATCTAAAAAGAACGTACTCCCTCTGTATAGGAACTAAGAATTAGATAATATTTAGACAACGACACGGTTTCCCAAACACAACTTTGACATCTTATTTTTATAAAAATATTTATAGAATAATAATATATATATATATATTTATAAAAATAATTTTTAAGATAAATTTATTCATATAATTTTCAAATTTGCAATCTCGATAGCTTAAAAGTTATTGATAATTTATATTCCCAATATTTGACTCTAACTTTATCCGAAGTGTCATCGAATTTCTATATGGAGGGAATATAGAAATATACTAATGTTGAGACAAGAGTGAATTATGTCGTTGGTCTTTGAACTTTTTCTCATTTCTTAACTAGGTTTATGATTTTTCTTCTCAATCTGTGACCATAAACTTACATTTTAGCCGCCATAAAAAAACAGTCCACACACAATCTGTGCCGTTTCTTTTTTTATTTTATAAATTGTCTAAAACTTAAAAAATGATAGGAAATTGAAGAAAAAACAAAAAAGAATATTCTACACCCTGTTGATGTCGTTTTTTACTGTTTTTCTGTGAGAGAAAAATATTATTTTGGTGGCTGATGATATGCTTTAGTTTAAAAAATTGTTGTATCTATAGATTTATGCGTTTCTATGTTATTAATTGCAGCTCCTGTATTTCATTTGTGGTGATATCTCTACTATAATTGAAATCATCTAAAAAGAGTGGGAATCCTGATCTCACCTCTTGACCCCACAACCAGTCTCCCGAGCAAAATCACCCTCCTACCCCGCTCCCGTAGTCCCGCAATCAGTCCAGATGGAAACAACCGATGGGATCTATTCTCTACTATAATTAAAATTATCTAAAAAAGTGAAAAATCTGATCTCACTTCTTGACCCCACAATCAGTCTCCCGAGCAACCCCGCTCCCGTAGTCCAGCAATCAGCCCAGATGGATCTATCTCACCCGCAATCAACGCCCACGCGCCGCCCCTCCCCCGCGGCATCCCGTATCCTCCCCCGTGCCGCCCCTCCCCCGCGCTGCCCTCGCGCTGTCCCGGCCCTCCCTGCTGCCCTCGCGCCGCCCCTCCTCCCTGCTGCCCCCGCGCGCCTCTCCTCCAGAAGGCCCTCGCTCGACGTCGTCTTCCTCGCCCGCGCCATGGTCCTCGCCCGCGCCATCGTCCTTGACCCAACCGGATCCGTGGCAGACGTGGCGTCGACAAGGAGAAGGACCGCCGAGAGGACGTGCCTTCGTCGTTCCACCATCGACTTGGGAGCCATGCGTCGGCTGTCGCTGACACCGGCACCCTGAGGCCTGAGCACCAGGCCTCTGTTGTCGTTCTCTGACGACGAGCACCCACAAGGTATGTCATCTCTTCTCCTCCCTTCATGATGTGCAAAACTATTTGCCGCTCCTCACTCAACAGCCCAGGCCCCATGGACCTCACTGCTCACGGCCAGGAGGCCAGTCCGGCACCCACCAGCAGGCTAGATGTCTAGGTAAAAGTATTAATTGTTCAATTGCAACTGATAAGATTTATTCTCTGAGTATCTGTAAAATGTTAATTATATGTTTAAGAATTATTTGATTCATTGCAAGAATGTTTGTTTGTTTTTTTAATCAAGGAACTGATAAGAATTCATTGATCTGCACCTCCAGAATTATGAATCTAAACGTTGTAATTTACCTGAATCTCTTATAAACCTTAATTTATCATGGTTTTCCAGGAGGTGGTGCTGATGCTGCATGATTTTGTTGTGGCACTGAAACCCGAGTATTAGCTTCATGATGTGCAAATGCTATCTGATTTCGTTATGGTACTGAAATCCAAGGAGTACCTGCAAATTAGAGCTAGTACATCAGTTCAATGAGCACTCTTCACGTTTCGTAAGTGATATAATAGTATCACTTCAATGACATAAGATTTGTTGTGTAACTTTGAAAGTGTCTAACTTCATGTGTATTTTTTTGTCCCTACAGATGTATGCTTTTCGAAACGAAAAATATTTAGGAGCAGTTGTTCTTTTAGAATGCAATTAAAATATGTTGTGTTTTCCCCATAACTTGCATGTAAGATGCCTAATAAATATGTTTTCTTCATCCTCTATTTTGCTTTAAAACTTTTCCACGGTGATCGGTCTGTATAGATCTGTTAATGTCATGTTGATGGATATTTCCTACCGATGCGCCAACATCAGAGCCATGATCATCACCTATCCCTGATCAAACACTAGCTGAAATATCCATCCAAGGGACAACATTGGAGTTGGCCATCACAACAATAGAAACGCTACCAGCATCGACATCAATACCAACACTAACCGTCCCACTCATAGAGGCAAGTTCATCGGCAACCACTGCCGAACCTCAAGACATAGTTACGCCAGCTGCTCCGCCAAGTCCGAGGCGAGAAATTGCTCTGAAGCAGGTATATTAACTGTCTGTCATAATCCGCAAGGCATAAACCTTCAATCGATGAACTCTAATTCTTTTCCTTTCAGGCCCAAGACTCTCCCAACATCCTATTCTTCTTTGCTATCAACATACCAGATGATGACAAAGAGGAAAGTTCCATCCAAGCCTCAGATGCTATATCGGCAGAAGTAAAATCCAAACTTGAAGCACTGCTACTTTTACTGCAACAAAGTACACCCCAACTAGTCCAAGACTCTAGTGCAGTAAGGGCAGCTTTCAGGGCAATCCAAGGCCATCTGCCTGTCGATATCGAAGAAATACTCTTCCAAGCGGCATTCCTCGAGAGTTGACAGCTACAATACCAAAAGGCTTCACGCCGCATCGCCGATAGAGCCGCTCAAGCAAAACTTAAAGAAGAAATGCTCAAATTAAAGCAAACTGTTGAAGAAAAGCACAAAGACATCGGTCATCTGGAAGCTTCCAACATTGAGCTTGAACAAGAGATCACCCGTTTATCGACACAAAAAGAAGAGTTGCTAGCTGAGCTGAAGAAAGTAAATGAAGCTTTAAACTCAGCCAATCAGAAGAAAACTTAACTCCCCGACGCTATCTAAGCCCTACAACAAGAAAGGGATGCCGATGTTCGCCACACCCTTCTGTTGAAGAGGAAGATCAAACCAATTGAGGGTGTTGCCGATGACGACGCTAGAGAGATAGAGGAAGCGGACCAAATTTGCCTTCGTGCGATCTCATCCATTCAATCTTTGTTGTAATTTGCTGTGTTGGCAACTGCGAACTTGACAACTGATCTCTCTGTATTATAACGTTAATGCCTTTTCTACCGATGTTCTGCAAATTTTCTCATCGGTAATTATCTACGTATTGTTTTATGCATCCATCCAGATATTAGGATAATATTTCTTCAAATATTTACCATTGATTGCTCTGAAAAACATGACCCTCAAATAAACCAACATGACCTGGACATCTGAAAGCAGTCTTGGATATATCTTCTTCAGCCATGAATATCTGATTATACCGAGCGTTACCATCCATAAAACTAATGACCTGATGTCCAACAGCAGCATCAATCAGCAAATCAGCAACGGGCATCAGGTATCCGTCCATCGGCGTAGCTTTATTAAGATTCTCGAAATCAATACAAACACGCAGTTTTCCATTTTTTTTATGCACAAGAACCACATTAGAAATCCATTCGGTATATCGACATTGCCGAATAAATCCAGCCTCAATCAATTTCGTAATTTCAGCTTTAATATCGGGTAACACAATATGATTGCATCGGCGTGCTGACTGCCGATGTGGCTGGAAACCAGCTTTAACAGGTAACTGATGTTCGACTATTGATCGGTCTAAATCAGGCATCTCTGTATAATCCCAAGCAAAACAATCTTTATATTCTTTTAATAAATCACTCAACTGTTGCTTGCATTGGGAATCTAATTTAGCACTAATAAAAGTTGGCCTAGGCTTGCTGCCATCGCCGATATCTATCTCTAGTAAATTATCTGCCGATGTAAACCCCTGCCCAAGTTTTTCGTAATCGGCAAACCAATCCATTAAAACTCTTCTTCAGAACCGACTGCTTGGATCGGTATAATTCGGTAATCGACAACTTTGAGGAACTCAGTATCCCAAGCTTCACCTGATATGCATTTGGTCTGCTCATATGTTTCCGATTCTGCCGACGCAACAATTAATGATGCTTCACTTCGGACGACTTCAATCTTGTCCCCAACCCATTGCACGAGGCTTTGGTGCATCGTGGAAGAAATACAACAATTAGCATAGATCCAATCCCTTTCCATGAGTAAGTTGTAGGTACCTTTGCCACTGATCACGAAAAACGTTGTCGGTAAAGTTTTGCTGCCGATGGTTAACTCGACACATACTGCCTCCATAGCTGGTGACACATTGCCTTCAAATTCTTTCAGCTTCATGTCTGTCTTGACTAAATCTTGGTCACCTTTCTTAAGCTTTCTGAACATGACATATGACATTATATTAATTGACGCTCCACCATCTAGCAGCATCTTTGATACTAGCTGCCCATCAACTTTGCCTTTGACAAACAAAGCTCTCAAATGCTGCCTTTCATCATCGGCAGGCTTTTCAAAGACAGCTGTCATTGGGTCCAGAACTAACTGCGCCATCTCAGCAGCTCCTTCAGCATCGGCAGGTGCCATAAATTCCATCGGCAACATAACAACCATATTGACTTCTGTCGATGGATTCTCACTCTTGCGTTTCGGCCTCCATTGCCAAACTGGAGATTCTTCTCTTGAAGGATTTTCATTGTGACACAGATCGCTCTGGCATTCACGTTGGATCCTTCTTCTCTGAGTCTTCGTCAGACCCTTGGGACACTATTGAGAAAGCTTAGTTTTCCAAACAGTCTGGTAATGTTTCTCACCATTCCGGCTTGCATCACTCCTTATATTCGGATCCCTAGAGAATATTTCTTCATCGGGCACCCTTGCATCAGCCATCTCTTCAATCATTTCTTGACGGCCACGCTTGCCAAGCCTGTCATGTACGCTGAGCTTGCCCTCAAGCCGATCATGCACCGATCCTTTCTCTCTGATCGGCCTGCCATATCTTGCTTCTCGATCATTAGAACATGGTCTCTTTCCCGACCGATCAGAAGGATAGTACATGTTGCACTCGGGGCAATTATCGGCAGTGGGTAGCTTGATGCCCTCCTCCCAACAATGAACGAAGAAAGGACAATTCCAATGATTTTTATGCTGATGCCACTCTTGGCTCCTTTCTTCCTCTTGCTGCCGATATTGCTCCTCCTGTGAGCGCCGATATTCTTGTCGTGGTCGTCTGTGCGTGATTACAACGCCATATGGTGTATGTTCACGAGGCCTCCTCGCGCTGCTATCCTCATCAACAACTCTCTTACCCTTTCTGTCATCAGCAAACCTCTTTCCTTTCACATCATGCATAACTATTTGATATTCGGGATCAACCGGTGCATTTTTTTTGGCAGCTTTCGATGTTAGCACTTTAACCTTTCCACTAGCTTCCACCATATTATTTGGAAACGGGTGCTGGTCGATTTTCATTGGCTTTTAGGTTTTAGAATTTTCAAACTTAATTCGTCCAGACCCGATCTCTGACTGCAATTGCTGTCTAAAGACTTTGCAATCATTGGTAGTGTGCGAAGTTGCATCATACCACTTGCAATACCTAATCCTTCTAAGCTCCTTAGCCGATGGAATCACTTGATTAAGTGTCAGCTTAATCCGCCCCTCTTGAAGCAACAGATCAAATATCCTATCGGCCTTAGTAGTATCAAAGGTGAATCTTTCAGCCTCCTTCTAGCCAAACGGACATGATATCGACTTCTTATCTTTCACCCATTCAGCAACGCCAATATCCGTCCCTTCATCTGATTCAGAGTCTTCTTTCTGTTCAATGAAGGATACTTTCTTATTCCAAGTTTTTCTAGGTTCGAAAGCTTTGATTTACTGATCAGCAACTCTTTGCACGAGATGGCTCAAACTTTCAAACTCTTGAGATGCATATTTGTCTTTGATGTGTGGCCACAACCCCTGGAAAGCCAAATCTGCCAACTGCCGATCATCAAGCACCAAGCAGTAGCACTTGTTTTTCACGTCTCGCAGCCTTTGGACGAAGCTTTCCACCGATTCGTCATTAAGTTGTTTTAACTTGATCAAATCGGTAATCCTCTTCTTATGTACGCCAGAGAAGAAGTATTTGTGAAACTGCTTCTCCAAATCGGCCCAAGTGATCACAGAATTTGGAGAAAGTGAAATGAACCAGGTAAACGCTGATCCAGATAAAGACGACGAGAACAATCTTACCCTCAGCTCATCTCTGCTAGCTGCCTCTCCACATTGGATAATGAAGCGGTTGATGTGTTCCATCGTTGATGTATCATCTTGGCCAGAAAACTTTGTGAAATCCAGTACCTTGTATCGATTTGGGAGAGGAATCAAGTCATATGCCTGAGGGTACGACGTCCGATAAGAGTATGTATTGACTTTAGGCTTGATGTCGAATTGTTATTTCATCACTTCGGCGATCTTATCGGTCCAGTATGCATCTTGATCTTACCGACGCACTGGCTGGATATTGATTGGCTGGACTGGTTGATACGCCCCTTCTTGCCTTTGTGGCAAATAAGCTGGTCTGATTGGCGCAGGCACAACACCACCTTGCTGAATACTATGCATCGGTTGATTTGCCGATGTATAACCTTGGACACCCACTGGGGTATACTGCGACATTATATTCATTGGTCGGTACACTGATGTTTCATTCTGAGTGTTCGCCGGGTAATGGTATTGTTGCACTCCCGCTACTTGATGTCCAGGTTGCACCACCTGTTGTTGAATCTAACTAGTCCATCCAAGATTATAAGTCATCGGCATGTGATTTGTCGATAATTGATAGCTACCTGGCGCCTGTTGCTCCTACACCTTGGAGTAATCAACAAATTGGCTTCCTTGGTGCACTGACATTCCAGCCTGAGGATTCGCCATCATTATGGGATGGTTCACAACTGCCATGTCGAGCAAAGAACTTGCCGATGGTTGCCCGTAAGGCATTTTGGGTATCACCATCTGAAGACTTCCTGGCGGCAACTGCATGTTTGGAGAAGACGTAGCATAATGTACTATCGGGCTCATCGACTGCGCCGATATTGTCGATTCCATAGGGACCTTCCCCGCTGCATTATTACCTTGGACCAACTTGGCATCAGTAGATAAATCTGGAGGCATACCGTATCCCCACCAGCTGGCAGGAGTTGGTTGACTCTTGACTACATGTCCTGACATTGCCGATGCCACTGGATCTGTATTCAACCGAACGACGCTTATAGGGCTTGATCTTGGTGGTGTAGCTTCATCGGTGGAAGGATTAATAGGTTGGAGAGATATCACTGGAACCGCCGATGAAGTTGTAGCAGATGCCGATCCAGGCTGATGATACGCTGGACCAACATACTTGGGTGCCCATCCCTCTTTGAAATATTGCATAACAGCATTGTACACAGTAATGGACAACACATTGGAGTGGCTAATCAACGCCTGATTTAACGCAGAATTAACCATATCTTGTAATTAATAGGATTGGCGTCGAAAGTGACCTGTCGCGGCAACGGCAGATCTTGCTTCTGGACAACATCGCCGCTCCTGCTTAGATTGAAGGACTTAAGATATAACTGCTTGTACTCCTCCATAGCCTACTTCTGATCATCTTTCAGATCCGCCTCAGAGACTTTGATGACATTGCTTTGATCAACCTCAGTAGTATT